>QFEY01001424.1:95170-105288 GCA_003316435.1 Russula virescens
GGGGGGGGGGGGGGCAGTGGGCTATACACCAGTTTGGATGGTGCAGCCTCATCTTGTCTCGTGAGTGGGGAAGCTTGGCATGCACCTGTGGGGTTACCTACCTGCAGTGGTGTGCTTCTCCTTCTGGGCAGCCCAGTGTTTGGCATGGGCAAGGTGCCTCTTTTCAGTCTTGTGGCTCAACTTGCACCACTCTGCTGGTAGATCAAAGAACCCCATTTTACAGGGGCCCTCAGACAAGACCTTGAGGACAAATGCAAAGATAACCTTCTTCACCTTCTTCACCAGGGGCACTGGTGGGTGTGGGGAAGCGACCTGGTGCAGGATGAGCCGCAAGCCTGATTGGATAAGGAAGCTGTGGTACTGGGGAGTAAACTTGACCCAGATGTATGCACCATTGTTGTCCTTTTGCATGGAGACGATGTTCTTGATGATGTGATCCCAGGAGAGGAACCACTTCTGGCAGAAAATATTGTGGTAGTCGAATACCGACAGATCCTCCCCTGGCTTGAAAACCAGGATTGGGTCTGTGGTACCTGCAGGTGGGGGAGCCTTAAGTGTGGGCATGGGAGCTGGTGCATCATGGGGGTTCGGCTTATGTGATTGGGGCCCAGGGTTAGTGGGCAGAGGGTTTGGTGGAGTGCCCTCGAGGGTAGTCTGTGGCACCAGTGCAGGAGGCAGGGTGTCAGAGAGGATCGAAACAGATGGCTGGGATGGAGAGTCGCCAGCCTTGGGGGGGGGAATGACTGGGGTGTCATAAGCAGCCATGGCATTCTGGATGTGGGCAACAAGATCCAACTTGTTGAAGCCCATCAAATGACAGATCATCAACTTGTTCATCTTGTCATTGACGAAGAGTTTAGGGTCCAAGCCTGAGAGGAGGGCATTCTCAGCATGGATGTGAGCTGCCTTGTCCTTATCAGAGCAAGGGAGAGCAGTTGGTGTAGCTTTTGGGGGCATAGCAAAATTGATGGTGGTGGTACAAGATCAAGAGACCTGGGATTCACTGATTAACAGGGTAGATGAACACATCAGGGTTATCAAGTCTCTGTCTCCCTCTTCCTTCACCCTTGACAACCTCTATGATGCAGGCCTTCTTGACCTTTTACCACCACCATCTCTTTTTCCATGTCTCAACAACCCATTCTGACTCTGTTGGAGAAGTGCAAAGCTGTGACCGAGAGGTTACAGCTATGGCATAAGACCTCCGACCCCCACCCTAAACTCTTCGACGACGACAGCATGAACGAGATTATGATTCAGGAGCTTATGTACCTGAAACAGCTCGATCCTGTTGCTCTTCTGCGGAATACGATGGCTGCTCATGCCCCTGGCCCTGCCCCCCCTAGCTCTCCGCCCTCCATGGTGGTCAACACTCCATCACCACCCATTTACCACCCCCCTAGCCCGCCTCCTGGACAAACGTGGGAACACGTCCCTGACTGGGCCCGTAAGGCTATGGCTATTCCTGAGGGACCTCTCCCTAACCCTCTGCCCACTAACCCTGGGCCCACCTCACATAAAGCAAAGACTCGTGGGGTGCAGGCATCAAACCCTGTGCCTTCCCTTCCCACAACTGTGGGAGGGGCAGACCCGATCCTGGTTTTCAAGCCAGGCAAGGATCTGTCAGTCTTCGATTACCACAACATTTTTCACAAGAAGTGGTTCCTTTCCCGGGATCACATCATCAAGAACATCGTCTCTGCACAGAAGGACGATGATGGTGCGTACATCTGGGTTGAGTTTACTCCCCAGTACCACAGCTTCCTTATCCGGTCTGGCCTGAGGCTCATCCCCCACCAGACCGCTACACCATGCCCACCAGTGCCCCTGGTGAAGAAGGTGAAGAAGGTAATCTTTGCATTTGTCCTCGAGGTCTTGTCGGAGGGCCCCCGTAAAACAGGGTTCTTTGACCTCTCATCTGATTGGCGCAAGTCAACCCAGAAGACCGAAAAGAGGTGCCTTGCTCGCGCTAAACGGCGAGCTGCCCGGAAGGAGAAGCGCAACCCCTCGGGGAAACCTGGAGGCGCGCGCCAATCTTCTCTGCTTGTTATATGTACAGAGGCCCCACCGTCCAAACCAGTTTTCGGCCCGCTGCCACCACCAGCACCACCTTCCCCCCATTCCCCTCACAGCCCTCATTGCGTTCGTTTGGAGAAGGAGATGCAGGTTTTGGAGTTTAGGGAACGGAAAGGTATTCTGACTGACAGCGAGGCTGAGTGTATGGCTACGTTAACAGAGTTGCTATATGGGGACATAGGACTTGAGGTGGACAGGCTTGCATGGTTGGAAACCACACAGGCCATTACTTCTGGACTGAACCCTGTCTCTGACTGAGGCCTTACGGCCCTATTTTATATATAGTTTGTAGCGTAAGGAGCAGTTACATATGAATGACACGCGATTCCACCAAAAAAAAAAAAAAAAGGATGGTGCGAATGGTGGCATATCTGACAGTGGGAGCAAAAGTCTCCTTGAAATCAAAGCCAGGATGCTGAGAATAGCCCTTGGCAACCAATCTGGCCTTGTAGCGATCCAGGGTGCCATCAGTATTGTGTTTCACCTTCATACACCATCTACAGCCAATGGCATGCTTCCCAGATGGCAATTTGACAATCTCCCAAGTGCCATTCTGCCTGTGGGCCTCCATCTCTTCCTCACAAGCCTTCTGCCACAATTCTGAGTCAGGGTGTAGTTGAGACTGCTTATATGATGTTTTTTTTTTTTGTTTTTTTTTTTTTGGTGAACGGTTTATATTAAACAACATAAAGTACCCTACTACAAATTCAGGTACTACCAGTGTACATCGAAGCTAAGGTCACGTCGTAATGGCAATAGATAGTGGTATCTCCAACTCTACTCTGTGCATGTGCAAAGTCCAGAACACTCAGTCAACATGATATATAGACCTCGGCTCTGCATAATTGCCTCACTATGGCCACATGTGTACCGCATGATCATGGGCTCAGCATCATTGCAACCAGCTACAGCGATCGTACACCCTTGGGGGACTGGACAGACGTATGTTGAGAAGGCGAGGGAGGGTGGGCGTGTCAGTGGGTTGGAGGGAAAGAGGAGGCAGGCACCCAACGAGCCAGGTCAGGGGGGAAGTCGGCAGGAAGAAGAAGGGGGGTGGGCGGCAGAGAGAAAGTCGGAGGAGAGGCGCTTGGTGCCCGGCCAAAGCGTTGCATCCTGTCAGCTAAAGAGGCCAACTCCTGTTGCTCCTGCAAGTCCATCGCCAAGTGGGAGTACACACGTGTATTCCGAAGGCTCAACAAACACTGCTGCTCAGTGACAAGCAGAGGTCCGGAGCCCGATACAGCAGACGCCCGGGGTGTGGAGGGGGCAGAGGGGGCCGGGACAGCGGGCCACGAGGCTGGTTGACCTGTCCCCTTGTTGTGAGACCCATACGTCTTCGTCAGCTTCTTGCGAGCCAGGCCAGTCACCGAAGCAACCGGGGGTGAGGCAGAGGAAGGGGGAGGAGGGCGTGAGGTGGAAGGCCCAGACTTGTGCACAGGCATGGGGCCACAGGCAGGATGGGCAGGTGGGAAGAAAAGTGATGGGCTGACACGGCCATCAAGAACCTTGATCATATATGAAAAAACCGCCCACTTCACGACTGCAACGAGGCAGTCAGAGGGGGCAATGCGGAAAGCAGCCTGTAGGAGGGCGCTATGGAATGGGGGAGCGAACTCGACCCAGGTAATGGCCCCCTTCTCATCCCGTTGAGAGAAGAGGAGGGAAGTCCGAAGGTGGTCGTGGGAGAGGTACCAGCAACGACGAAAAGTCGCTAAGAGGGTGTTGAGCGGCGTGGAGACTGTTCGCTTAGTGGGGGAAGGGGCAGTCTTGGGTCCCACCAGGGCAGGAGGGTCAACAGCCATGGAGTCCATCCTAGGGCGAGCCGTGGGAGGAGGGGAAAGAGAGGCAGCTGCAGGGGAGCAAGTGCCTAGAGAGGAGGGAGGGGCAGAGGGGGAGGCAGAGCCAACGGTGTGAGCCGCGAGCTCGTGGTCCCTAAGGGCCTTCTTCCTAGCAGCCTTCTCAGCTTTAGAAAGAGGAAGGGAAGGGGTTGACGGTGAAGAAACAGCAGACATGAATAAGGGGATGATGGTGGTTGAAGGTCAAGAAGAGCCTGCATCACCGTGCTTATATGATGTTGGCTCAGTGACAGAGGCTGAGTGGGCATTGAGGAGGTCAAGGGGATCATCAGAGTCCTCCTCTTCAGATGATGAAGGCAATGCAGGAGTGTGCTCTCTTCTCTGTCTGTATCTCTCTGGAATGGTCCATTGCTCTGAGAGCCACTCCACTCTGGGCTGCCTGGTGCATTGGGGGCGAGATGGAGCAGCTGGATCAGCAGTTGGAGCAGGAGAATGACTTGGAGTAGATGAGGCAGAAGGAGATGAGGACATCGGAGCAGTCTGGAAGAATGAATGTGATGGAGGGCTGTCTGGAGGAGCAGAGGGCAGTTCAGAACACACAGGCTTGTCTCCCCCATGAACTGGCATCTGTGAAGGAGTAGAATCATCTGGGAGGTCATCTAAGACAGGAGGGAGATGGATAGGAGGAGGGGAGGGTTCCAGGAGAGTATCAGGACGAGGGGGTGGCAATTGAGGTGTGGAATTCCTCTGATTGATAAAGTATCTCTCATCAAAGTCAGCTCTCTCCAAGATCACAACCTTCTTAGTGACAGGGTTGTAGAACTTCCATGCCTTGTATCCTGGTGGATATCCAATGAAGACACACTTCTCCATGTGTGATCCCAGATTGCCAAGAGGCCTCTTGTCCTTCTGCACCAGAACATAGGCTGTGCAGCCCCAAACTCGCAGCATGGATAGGTCAGGCTTGCTCACAAGGAATGCCTCGTGAGGGGTGGAAGATGGAACAGCAGAGGTGATGACTCTGTTGTGGACATGCACAAAGGATGCCAGTGCCTCCCCCCAGAATGATGGAGGCATTCCGGACTCATGCAGCATGGATATGATGCCTTCCTCCATTGTCCTGTTGGCCCTCTCAGCAACACCATTCTGCTGAGGTCAATTCCTGGCTGTATGCTGCCTCTGAATGCCATGATCAATGCAGAATGACTCAAACTTTGTGTTTGAAAATTAAGAGAATGGCAGTAGGACGTGTGTAGACGCGCAGCGTTTAAAGACAACATGGGCCAGGGCCCATAAGCTGTTAAAATACATCCTAGAGGGGCCCTTGGTTGAAAGACAACCACAGGGGACTGCAGAGGAGCAAATAAGACTGATATTAAGTAGCTAACAAATGTGCTACATACCTGCAGAGGAGCAAATAAGACTAAGGCTAAAAATTGCTCCTCCGCACTAAATATCAACCTGACTAAGCTACAACTTACAGGAAATCCTAAACAATGCATCTGGAGCATTACACTGGCACCATAGAGCCAAAGCTCCAAAACTTCACCCAGAAATCACAATAACACCTGCAGGGGCAGGGTTATCGACGGCCATACTCTCCATCCTAGGGTGAGCCGTGGGAGAAGGGGAAAGAGAGGCAGCTGCAGGGGAGCGGGTATCTAGAGAGGAGGGAGGGGCAGAGGGAGAGGCAGAGCCAATGGTGCGAGCCACGAGCTCGTGATCCTGAATGGCCTTCTTCTTAGCAGCCTTCTCAGCTTTGGAAAGAGGAAGGGAAGGGGTCGACAATCAGCAACCTGACTTAATCAGGCTCATCCTCCCTTGCAGGAGTCAGACTATCGTGGAAGGGTATCCTGATTGGCCAACTGGAATCAACTTAAGCCATGCAGACCAGTTTATGGACCACACAACCGACAGAGGATAAGTCCTCTCAAGCCAGGGGACAGATTGGCGACTTAGCTAAGCTCCAGGTCAGGGAACTCTATCCCACCCTTTGCCCCAGCAATTCTGCTATTCCTAAAGGGGACTGCCCCACCCTGCTATGGTCCGAGATCCCCACTGTGCTATAGGGTCTTTTCCTTTTCCTGGCATGTTGATTTGGTAATGCCCAAAGGCCCAGATTCGCATCATGTCCAAGTCTCTGTCTAGCCCCTTATGGGACTAACCACCACATGATGCAGGCACATAACCCTGAACACATGGTACTGGGTGACCTGTCTGAAGGGACTCCCGAAGGTGATTACCCAATCAGTCAGTTGGTTATTTCTGCCACACCCAGTTTTTCCCACCCTTATTCCCCACATGAGGGACCCAGAATTGGGCAGAACAGTGGCCTGCCAGTCCAGTTTACAGCAGACATGATCCTATTAGGGAAGATTCCATAAGCTGGGACCCCAATGGGCTTTCACCCTGTTATTGTGATTTGTGGGCAAAGCGTTGGAGCTATAGCTCTATGGTGCCAGTGTAATGCTCCAGACGCGTTGTTCGGGATTTCCCATGAGTTTCAGCTTAGTCAGGTTGATATTTGGTGCAGAGGAGCGATTTGTAGCCTTAGTCTTATTTGCTCCTCTGCAGGTATGTAGTACACTTGTTAGCTACTTAATATTAGTCTTATTTGCTCCTCTGCAGTCCCCTGTGGTTGTCTCTCAACCAAGGGCCCCTCTAGGATGTAGTTTAACACACCCAGGTGACCCCCTCTGGACCGGGGGCCCGTCACCTCCACAGTGACATAATATGGATTCTGACCCTAGCAGGGCTCGAACCCGAAGGCTCATGCCACACACCAGGGCTGGGAGGTGAGCAACCACTAGGCCACCTGCCCCCCTGGAGAGTGTCCTTGTCAATCAGAATAGTGAAAGAGCGATGCATTGTAAGGTATAGGACAGATATGAGATTACTGGAGAGTGTAAGGACATATAGGACATTAGTGAACTCCAAGGGTATATTTCCTGGCCATGCACCACAGCATTGAACTGCACACTCCCAATTCCCTCAGAATAGATCACAGAGCCATCAGCTAAGCGAATTGGGATGCGGTGAGGCACCATATTATGCATCCAATGGCGATTGAACGTCATATGAGCTGAGGTGCCTGTATCTGCAATCCAAGAGGAGACATGAGTGTCTGGAGGTGTGGGAGAGGAGTGGGCACTTGCTGAGGCAATTGAGGTGGACTGGGGAGCATTAGGGACAGCCTGAGGAGGGTTCTGAGACAATGTGGAGGCTGGGGAAGCTGAGATGGATGAAGGAAGGGCCATCTGACGCATCAGCTTCTCCTTGAGGAAGCACTTCGCCTCAATGTGGCCTGATCGAGAGCAGAAGTCACATCTAGGGCGATTGGAGGCCCTATTCTGTGATGAAGAGGAACTGGGAGTGGAGGAGGAGGGTGCTGACGATGTGGAGGGCCTTTGTGAGGGCCTGGATAGTCCAGAGGACACAGCGAACGCAGAGGTGGTGGAGGACAAGTTGATGCATGTCTGGTCTATGTTTCGGAGCGATTGGATGACAGACAACTTGTCAAACTTGTGCAGGATTGAAATAGTCCTCACAACATCATCGAAGGAGTGTGGGAGCGCTCTGATGATGGCTATGACAGCCAGCTCATCATAGAGGTTTTTTTTTTTTTTTTCTGCAAAAGGTCTGCAATTGGCAGCAGAAATGAAGGGAAGTTCGACATAATGTGTACTAGAAGTCCTGTGGAATAGATAGTCCCAGTCCTATCATAGGGCTCCCAGCATCTACCTCTTCCCTCAAACTGCACAGCCGTTGCACATCCTCCTCAGTAAGCATACCACAGCACTCTCTAAAAACCAACACTCTCCTCTCATCCTCCCAAGTGATGACCTTGAGGGCCTGTGTCTCTGTGGGTGTCGGAGGCCTTGTACGCTTGAGGAGTGGGGATAGGGCGGTGGAGGGTAGGGGGGTGGCTCGAACAGAAGCAACGGGGCCCGGTTTCAAAGCTGGTACCACCCGTTCTTTACCCGAGGCCAAAGCTCTGGGTGCAACTGGATGACTCACCTCTTCCCCTGCTTTGCCTGCCTTCCGGGCTGCCCAGGTCTTCTTCCGGGCCTCTCTCTTCTTCTTGCTCTTCTCTGCCTTGCACTTCGCAGCACAATCTGCTTTAGATGGCAGAGTAGCATTGAAGAACCCCTGGCGGGGTCCTTCAGAGAGAACTTCACAAGCAAAAACGAAAACTACCTTCTTCAGCTTGTGCACCAGTAGGGCAGGTGGCCTAGCTGTAAGCGTCTGATGCGGGATGAGCCGCAGAGCAGAACGAATAAGGAAAGAGTGGTACTGGGGAGTAAACTCAACCCAGGTAAAAACCCCTTCCTCAGTCTGTTGGGTGGACTGAATGTGCTTAACCATGGCATCCTTTGACAGATACCAGGTGCAGCGAAAGAGGTTGAGATAATCAAAGACAGACAGGTCATCCATCAATGAAGGGAAGGGTGTGTTCACTGTTGTAACAGTGCCAGGGCGAGGCTTGGGGCCAGGCCCTGTGACTGAGGGTCTAAGACACATGGGGTCAACATGAGGTGGGGTGACAGGGGCATGAGGCGGGGTTAGCACTGGGGCATGAGGCGGGGTGGTGTCCATAGGCGTGTGAGGCTGAGGAGCCATGGGGGAACCAGGACAGGGCATAGGGTAGTAAACAGGCAGCCAAGGCTGCTGCTGCTCCAGCTCCATGTAGAAAGTGCTGTCGTCAGGGATGTCTTCCTCGATAATGGGAGAACCCGTCGATTCTCGCCACATCTCAGACTTCCTAGTATTAGCATCATATGAAAGAATAACATCGTCTGCCATGTTGACGGGGGACGCAGGAAGGTCGAGTTCGGCAGAAGCACGAGCAGCGTCGTAGTGCGCGAAGTAGACGGCATGCTTGGGACACGCCTCACGTTCAACACACTCAGCCAGGCCTTCTTGACCTTTTACCACCATCATCCCTATGTCTCAACAACCAGTTCTGACTCTCATGAAGAAACGCAAAGCTGTGACCGAAAGGTTGCAGCTTTGGCATAAGACCTCTGACCCCCACCCTAAACTTTTCTTCGACGACAGCATGAACAAGATCATGATTCAGGAGCTTATGTTCCCGAAACAACTCGATCCTGTTGCTCTTCTGCGGAATGCGATGGCTGCTCGTGCCCCTGGCCCTGCCCCCCCTAGCTCTCTGCCCTCCATGGTGGTCAACACTCCGTCACCACCCATTTACCACCCCCCTAGCCCGCCTCCCAGACAAACGTGGGAACACGTCCCTGACTGGGCCCATAAGGCTATGGCTATTCCTGAGGGACCTCTCCCTAACCCTCTGCCCACTAACCCTGGGCCCACCTCACATAAAGCAAAGACTCGTGGGGCGCAGGCATCAAACCCTGTGCCTTCCCTTCCCACGACCGTGGGAGGGGCAGACCCAATCCTGGTTTTCAAGCCAGGCAAGGATCTGTCAGTCTTCGATTACCACAACATTTTTTGCAAGAAGTGGTTCCTTTCCCGGGATCACATCATCAAGAACATCGTCTCCGCGCAGAAGGACGACGATGGCGTGTACATCTGGGTCGAGTTTACTCCTCAGTACCACAGCTTCCTTATCCAGTCCGGCCTGAGGCTCATCCCCCACCAGACCGCTACACCATGCCCGCCAGTGCCCCTGGTGAAGAAGGTGAAGAAGGTAATCTTTGCATTTGTCCTCGAGGTCTTGTCGGAGGGCCCCCGTAAAATGGGGTTCTTTGACCTCCCATCCAATCAGTGCAAGTCGACCCGGAAGACCGAAAAGAGGTGCCTTGCTCGCGCTAAACGGCGAGCTGCCTGGAAGGACAAGCGCGACCCCTCAGGGAAACCCAGAGGCATGCGCCAATCTTCTCTGCTCATTATATGTACAGAGGCCCCACCATCCAAACCGGTTTTCGGCCCACCGCCACCACCAGCACCACCTTCCCCCCATTCCCCTCACAGCCCTCATCGCGTTTGTTTGGAGGAGGAGATGTAGGTTTTGGAATATAGGGAACAGAAAGGTATTCTGACTGACAGTGAGGCTGAGCGTATGGCTACGCTAACAGAGTTGCTATATGGGGACGTAGGACTTGAGGCGGACAGGCTTGTGTGGTTGGAAACCATGCAGGCCATTACTTCTGGACTGAACCCTGTCTCTGACTGAGGCCTTATGGCCCTATTTCATATATAGTTTGTAGCGTAAGGAGCAGTTACATATGAATGACATGCAATTCCACCAAAAAAAAAAAAAAAAAA
>QFEY01001424.1:105420-133403 GCA_003316435.1 Russula virescens
TTTTTTTTTTTTTTTTTTTGGTAAATGCCATCATTTAATTAAAGTAAATACTGCACAGTACAAACGATAACTAAACTAAGACAGGGGGCCGAAAAGCCGAAAAAGGGAGGCAGTGGAAGGAAGTACATAAGTAACAAGTGCTAACGAGAGGTAAACCACAGCACCGTGCCCTGTAAAGGCCCCACCCAATGGGACCTGTGGGCCGACCACACCATAGCCTAGCCTATGTGGAAGGCCATCCCAGCCCGAAGGCCCGAAGCGATGACACATCAAACAGAATCCAGCAACACCTAGGCCCAAGACCCAGATGCACGAGACCCCATCTAGCACCCGTCCTGTGGGATGCACGAGGCACCCCACAGGCGCAAACCACCCCACACACGCACCCACGAGGCAGACCATAGCCCGTCCTCAAAGTGCGATAGGGGGTACCCCGAAGGGTGAGGTTGGGGGAGAGGGAGCCTCCCTGCTGTTGCCGACAGGAAGGGGAGTAAGGTAGGAATATTTGCGCATATTTCAGTGCAGGAATCACCATAACCCGACGGTGCAATTAAGGGAGCACCACAACCTGTAGGACTATTTGTGCCATTTCAGCACAGGGAGCACCATAACCTGAGGTGGGTCTATTCGCTACCCGTGAGGGCCACAGGGAGCACCATAACCAGGGAGGGACTATTGGAGAGGGGGAGCGCCATAACCCCAAAGGAGTGGACAATCCAGTCCAAACCCTTTACCCCATGGTGGTGGTAAGAGGTCAAGAAGGGATGCATCATAGAGGTTGTCAAGGGTGAAGAAAGAGGGAGAAAGAGACTTGATGACCCTGAGATGTTCATCTACCCTGTTAATCAGTGAATCCAGAGATTCAGACTCTGATTTTTCGACAGATAGCAGGGCATGATACACATTAAAGCATGGCGCAGTACGCTGCTGAACAAAGGAGGTCTTGAGGGTGTCCCAGATGAGAACAGGGTCATCCTCACAGTCCCTGATGAGTGCCTTGACTTCCTGAGACATGACAGTCTTCAGGGCTCCTGCAGCTCGCTCTGCCTTAGTCTCCTATTGCTCCAGCTTGTCTTCATCAACTGCCACAGCCTGAGAGATGATTTTGCCACTAGAGTCCTTAATTTCGGGCTTCCCTGCTGGCTTTTTCTCCAAACCAGAGACCAAGCACCATAGACCATTGAGCTGAAGCCAGGACTTGATATCATCGGCCCAGAGGCGATAATTCTCACTTGTAAGGTAAGGAATAGATGAGATAGAGCCATCTTTGGAGCCAGACATGATGAAAAGTGAATGAGATGAGGTGGTGGAAGTTAAATGAGTGATTGTGAGTGAAGGAATGAAGCTTTTGCCTTGACAATTAAGAGAACCAAGCCTCTTGACTTCTTACCACCATCATCAATTTTTGATTTTGCTTCAATGGCCCCCAAATGTGCCCCTTCCACTGGCATTTTGCACATCGTGGCTGAGTGTGTCGAATGGGAGGTGTGCCCCAAGCATGCCATCTACTTTGTGCACTACGACGCCACCTGTGCATCTGCCGACCTCAGTCTAACTGCGTCCCCCATCAATGTGGCGGACGATGTTATCCTTTCCTTCGACACCAATACCGGGAAGTCTGAGATGTGGTGAGAATCGATGGGTTCTCCCATAATCGAGGAAGACATCCCCGATGCTAGCACTTTCTACACGGAGCTGGAGGAGCAGCAGCTTCAGCTGCCTGTTTACTACCCTATGCCCTGTCCTGGTTCCCCTGCAGCTCCTCGGCCTCACACGCCTATGGACACCACCCCGCCTCGTGCCCTGGCACTAACCCTGCCTCGTGCCCCTGTCACCCCACCTCGTGTTGACCCTATGCATCCAGCACCCTCGGTAGCTGGGCCTGGCCCCAAGCCTCGCCCAGTAGCTGTTATGACAGCGAACACACCCTTCCTGCCATTGACCACCGATCCGTTGGTCTTTGACTACCTCAACCTCTTCCGTCGCACCTGGTTTCTGTCAAAGGAAGCTTTGGTCTGGCACATTCAGTCTGCGCAGCGGACTGAGGAGGGGGTTTTTACCTGGGTCGAGTTTACTCCCCAGTACCACTCTTTCCTTATTCGTTCTGCTCTGCAGCTAATCCCGCATCAGACGCTTACAGCTAGGCTGCCTGCCCTACTGGTGCACAAGCTTAAGAAGGTTATTTTCATTTTTGTCTGCGAAATTCTCTCGGAAGGGCCCCACCAGGGGTTCTTCGACGCTACTCCGCCACCTCAGGCAGATTGCACTGCAAAGCATAAGGCGGAGAAGAGCAAGAAGAAGAGAGAGGCCCGGAAGAAGACCCGGGCAGCCCGGAAGGCGGGCAAAGCAGGGGAAGAGGTGAGTCGTCCAGTTGTACCTGGGGCTTCAGCTTCGGGTAAAGAACGGGTGGTACAGGTTTTGAAGCCTGGCCCCATTGCTTCTGTGCATGCCACCCCCCTACCCTCCACTGCCCCGTCACCACTCCTCAAATGTACAAGGCCTCCGACACCCACGGAGATGCAGGCCCTCAAGGTCATTACTCTGGAGGATGAGAGGAGAGTTTTGGTCTTTAGAGAGCGCCATGGTATGTTGACTGAGGAGGACATGCAACGGCTGCGCAGTCTGAGAGAAGAGGTAGACACTGGGAGCCCTATGATAGGATTGGAACTATCTATTCCACAGGACTTCTAGTACATGTTATGTCAAACTTCTCTTAATTTTCCTGTGAATTGCAGACCTTTTGCACAAAAAAACAAAAAAAAAAAACAAAAGTTATATTCGAACGTAACTCTGCCTTACAGAACAAACTAACTAATTAGGCACCTGACGAGGATGCTCGACTGGAGACAGGGTTCAGTGACTGACACCAGTGGTGAAGAAGCTCCTCACCCTTATGAGAAACCTCCAGCTTGCCCTCTGGCCCTACTTCCCCATATGGCAACTCCTTTAAGGTAGCCAACCTTACTACCTCGCTAGTGGACAACATACCCTTTCTATCCTTAAACTCCAAGACCCTCAACTCCTTCTCCTCAGTGATCCTGGGCATAGATGGAGATGGAACCGCTGGGGGAGGCAGTGGGCCAAACATGGGCTTGGCCTGCGATGTGATAGTGAGCAGGGACTGAGTGCATGCGGCAGAGGGTTTCCCCCCGGCAGCAGTGCACTTAGCCTTCCGAGCAGCCCAGCATTTAGCCCTGGCTATGTGCCTCTTTTCGGTCTTCTGGTTCAACTGACGCCAGGCCAGTGTGAGATTGAAAAACCCCATTTTATGGGAGTCCTCCGACAAGACCTTGAGAATGAATGCAAAAATTACCTTCTTCACCTTTTTCACCAGAATCGCTGGTGGGCATGGTGAGGAGACCTGGTGCAGGATGAGCTGCAAGCCTGATCGGATCAGGTAGCTGTGGTACTGGGGAGTGAACTGGACCCATATGAATGCACCATCATTGTCCTTCTGCGCGGAGATGATGTTCTTGAGGATGTGATCCCGAGAAAGGAAGCACTTCTTGTGAAAGATGTTGTGATAATCGAACACTGACAGGTCTTCACCTGGCTGAAAGACCAGGATCGGATCATCTGCAGTTACTGTGGCACAAGGCAGCGCTTGTGGCACAACACGAGGTGTTGGTGTGTCGAGGGAGGGCCCAGGGTTAGTGGGTGGGGGGGCTGGTGGAGGGCCCCCCACTGGAGGAAAGGCCTGCGTCTCGATGTCCACATAGGACAAGGGAGTGGCAGGGCAATGGGAAACAGTAGGCAATGGAGGGTCCACAGCTATGGAAGGGGGGGAGGAGCCAGCAGAAGGCACAGGGTTCCCACCTGCAGCCCGCATGTACCTGCGAAGAAACTTGTTCATTTGTGGCTCAACAAAAGGTTTAGGGGGCTCGCCAGTGCGGAGGGCAGCCTCAGCCTGAAGGCGTGCAGCGTTTCTCTTCTCGGCGAGGGGGAGGGCAGACTCAGGGTTAGACATGAGACAAAGGGGATGGTGGTGGTAGAAGGTCAAGAAGGCCTGTTCAAGGAGACATTTGCTCCCACTGTCAGATATGCCACCATTTGCACTATCCTTGCCATTGCAGCTCTGGAGGACCTTGAGCTTCACTCCATCAACATCTCTCATGCCTATCTCAATGGGGAGCATGAGGAGGAGATCTATATGCAGCAGCCTGAGGGATTTGAGGTTGGAGGTCCAGAATATGTATGCAAGCTTTGCAAGTCACTCTATGGACTGAAGCAAGCTAGTAGGGTCTGGAACAAGACACTTCATGCTGTGCTCATCTCCATGGCATTTGAGAGAGTTCTGTCAGACCATGGACTGTACATCTATTTCAGAGATGGGATTCGGATTTTCATGCCTGTCTTTGTGGATGACATCACCCTAGCTGGCAATAATCCTGCAGCCATTGACTCCTTTGTCCAGCAGCTGTCTTCCCACTTCAAACTTCGTGATTTGGGGCCCACCACTCAACTCCTTGGCATGGAGATTCACAGGGATCGTCCCAATCGCACCCTCTCACTCTCTCAGAGCAACTTCATCACCCAGCTCATTCAGCAGCATGGTCTACAGGATGCTAAGCCTGTATCCACTTCTCTCAATCCTGGATCTCGTCTTTCCACCTCCATGGCTCCTCAGAATGATGCAAAAGCTGAAGAGATGTCCCACTATCCCTATATCTCTGTTGTGGGCTCTCTGATGTATCTTGCACTCACCACAAGGCTCAACATTGCCTATGCTGCTGGAGTCCTTGCCAGATTCAATTCCAAGCCTGGCCTGGCTCACTGGCAAGCTGCAAAGCATGTCCTTCGCTACCTGAAGGGCACAGTGGATCACAAACTTGTCTACAAGCCCTCTGACTCTCCAGAGCCCTTCATCACCTACTCTGGTGCTGATCATGGAGACAATCCAGACAATGGGAGATCCACTGGAGGGTATGTGGTCAAGATTGGGAGTGGTGCAGTTTCATGGAGTTCAAAGCTTTAAACTCTTGTTGCTCTCTCCACCACTGAGGCAGAACACATCTCAGCTGTTGAGGCTGGAAAGGAGATCATATGGATGCGCAACCTTCTGGGGGAGCTTGGATTCCAGTTTTCAGGACCCTCAATTCTCAGAATGGACAATCAATCTGCCATTGCTGTGAGCAAGAATCCTGAGCACCATGGGAGAATGAAGCATCTTTCCCTTTGCCTTTTCTGGATTCAAGATGCTGTGGAGGAAGGCCTGATTGCACCCACATTTGTGTCAACACAGAACATGGCTGCTGACATATTTACAAAGGCCTTGGACCAGGTTAAGTTGCAGAGGTGTGTTGGTATGCTTGGACTGGAGGGATGTTAGGAGCTGGAGCCTTGCACTGACATGGGGGAGTGTTATTTGGATTTATGGGCCAAGCGTTGGAGCTATGGCTCTGTGGTGCCAGTGTAATGCTCTAGATGCGTTGTTCGGGATTTCCCATAAGTTGTAGCTTAGTCAGGTTGATATTTGGTGTGGAGGAGCAATTTTTTACCTTAGTCTTATTTGCTCCTCTGCAGGTATGTAGTACATTTGTTAGCTACTTAATATCAGTCTTATTTGCTCCTCTGCAGTCTCCTGTGGTTGTCTCTCAACCAAGGGCCCCTCTAGGATGTATTTTAACACTCTCTGGAATGGTCCATTGCTCCAACAGCCACTCCACTCAGGCTCCTTGAACCTGAACCACCATCATCTATTCTTCATGTCTTCTGTTTCCTCACTGTCAACCCCTTCCCTCCCCCTTTCTAAGGCTGAGAGGGCTGCCTGGATGAAAGCCCTCAGGGATGCTGAGCGGGCAGCTCACACTGCTAGCTCTGGCTCCCCCTCTGTCACTCCCTCTGCCCTAGGCACTTGCTCCCCTGCAACTGCCTCTCTTTCCCCCCCTCCCACAGCCCACCCTAGGATGGACTCCATGGCCCTTGACCCCCCTGGCAACCCCAGGCCCAAGACTGGCCCCTCTCCTGCAAAGCATATGGTCTCCACACTGTTGAACACACTTCTGGCGACTTTCTGCCATCGTTGGTTTCTCAGCTGTGACCACCTTCGGTCCTCCCTGCTCTCCTGTCAAAGGGATGAGAAGGGCACCATTTTCTGGGTTGAGTTCGCTCCCCCATTCCACAGCACCCTCCTGTGCTCTCTGCCTTTTTCATTGCCTCCACCAACTGCCTTGTTGCAGTTGTTAAGTGGGCCATGTTCTCTTATGTGATCAAAGTCTTAGAGGGCAGCGTAAGCCCCTCCCTTTTCTTCCCACCTGCCCATCCTGCCCATGGCCTCATGCCCAATTGCAAGCCTGGGCCTTCTGCCCCATGCCCTCCTCCCCCTTCCTCTGCCTCACCCCCAGCTGCCTCGGCAGCTGGCCTGGCCTGCAAGAAGCCAAAGAAGACATGGGCCTCCCAGGGTAAGGAGATGCGTCAGCTGGCCTCGTGGCCTGCTGTCCCGGCTCCCTCTGCCCCTGAGCCCCCTCAGGCTCCTTCCATGCCCCAGGCCGTTGCAGTGTCCAGCTCTGGGCCCTTGCTTGAACCTGAGCAGCGGCACCTGTTGAGCCTTTGGAACACGCACACCTACTCCCACCTGGCAATGGACCTGCAGGAGCAGCAGGAGTTGGCCTCTCTGGCCAACAGGATGATGCAATTTGGTCGGGCCCCTTCCACTTCTCCTCCAACTGCCTCCTTGCCACCCACCCCCCTCCTTCTTCCTTCTGCATTTCCCCCTGAACTGGAGCATTGGGCGCCCTCCTCCTACTTCCCTCCCTTCCACTGATTCACCCACACACTGCCTGCCTGTTCCATCCTCGTCCCTCTTTGGTATCACTGTGGCTGATTCACCCCCCCCTTAACCTTCAGACCCTCTTGGCAATGGTTTGGGTTGGGAACCAGTTATGCCTCCTTCCCATGGCTGGCTTGTTGGCTGTAAGTACCTAGGTGGAGTTGCTGTTGAGGTTTGGATTATGTACAGGATCATCGGACATAGCCAACTGTATTCCCTTCATTAGTGACCTTCATTATGATTCATACTAGGCATACACTTGTTGAAGTAGTAGTGTACTTTTGTCACAATTTATTGCCGTTCACCAAAAAAAAAAAAAAAAACAGCCACTTCACTCTGGGTTGCCTGGTGCATTGGGGGCAAGATGGAGCAGCTGGATCAGAAGGAGGAGCAGGAGAATGACTTGGAGTAGATGAGACAGAAGGAGATGAGGACATAGGAGCAGTCTGGAAGAATGAATGTGATGGAGGGCTGTCTGGAGGAGCAGAGGGCAGTTCAGAACACACAGGCTTATCTCCCCCATGAACTGGCATCTGTGAAGGAGTACAGTCATCTGGCAGGTTGTCTAAGACAGCAAGGAGAGGTATAGAAGGAGGGGAGGGTTCCAGAGCAGATGAATCTGCAGTTGGAGCAGGAGAATGACCTGGAGTAGATGAGGCAGAAAGAGAGGAGGACATTGGGGCAGTCTGGAAGAAGGAATGTGATGGAGGGCTGTCTGGAGGAGCAGAGGGCAGTTCAGAACACACAGGCTCGTCTCTCCCATGAACTGGCATCTGTGAAGGAGTAGACTCATCTGGGATGTCATCTAAGACAGCAGGAAGATGAATAGGAGGAGGGGAGGGCTCCAGAAGAGTATCAGGGCGAGGGGGTGGCAATTGAGGTGTGGAATGCCTCTGGTTGATGAAGTATCTCTCATCAAAGTCTGCTCTCTCTGAGATGACAACCTTCTTGGTCACAGGATTGTAGAACTTCCAGGCTTTGTATCCAGGAGGGTAGCCAATGAAGACATACTTCTCCATGTGTGATCCCAGATTGCCAAGAGGCCTCTTGTCCTTCTGCACCAGCACAAAGGCTGTGCAACCCCAAACTCAGAGCATGGATAGGTCAGGCTTGCTCCCAAGGAATGCCTCATGAGGGGTGGAAGATGGAACAGCAGAGGTCATGACTCTGTTGTGAACATGCACAAAGGATGCCAGTGCCTCCCCCCAGAATGATGGGGGCATTCCAGACTCATGCAGCATGGAAATAATGCCTTCCTCCAGTGTCCTGTTGGCCCTCTCAGCAACACCATTCTGCTAAGGTTGATTCCTGGCTGTATGCTGCCTCTGAATGCCATGATCAATGCAGAATGCCTCAAACTCTCTGGACATGGATTTCCCACCCTTATAATCACACAGGGATTCCAATCTCTGACCAGTGGCATTCTCAGCCCAAGCCTTGAACTGCTTGAAGGCAGCAAATGCTTCAGACTTCTGCTTCAAGAGATAAACAGCCTTGAAGCGAGAATGGTCATCAATGAAAGTGATCCAATAGCGAGATCCTTGAGCAGTGGAGACCTTGACAGGGCCATGAACATCACTGTGCACAAGTTGTAGGGGTTGAGATGCTCTGGATGATGATGAAGGGAATGGATTTGCATGCATCTTGCCAGCTTTACAGGCTTCACATACTGGATCAGGATCAGCTTGAGAATCAAGCTTGAATCCAGTCACCAGGTTTTTTTTTTTTTTTTTTTGATGCAAAAGGCTATGATTGCATAGAAAAATAAGGGAAGTTCGACCTAACATGTACTAGAAGTCCTGTGGTATCAACAGTCCCAATCCTATCGTAGGGCTACCAGCGTCTACCTCTTCCCTCAAACTGCGCAGCCTCTGCACGTCCTCCTCAGTAAGCATACCACGGCACTCTCTAAAAACCAACACTCTCCTCTCATCCTCCCAAGTGATGACCTTGAGGGCCTGCGTCTCTGTGGGTGTCGGAGGCCTTGTATGCTTGAGGAGCGGGGATGGGGTGGTGGAGGGTAGGGGGGTGGCACGCACAGAAGCAACAGGGCCCGGCTTCAAAACCGGAACCACCCATTCTTTACCCGAAGCCGAAGCCCTGGGTGCAACTGGATGACTCACCTCTTCCCCTGCTTTGCCTGCCTTCCAGGCTGCCCGGGTCTTCTTCTGGGCCTCTCTCTTCTTCTTGCTCTTCTCTGCCTTGCGCTTCGCAGCGTGGTCTGCTTTAGGTGGCAGAGTAGCGTCGAAGAACCCCCGGTGGGGTCCCTCAGAGAGAACTTTGCAAACAAAAACGAAAACTACCTTCTTAAGCTTGCACACCAGTGGGGCAGGTGGCCTAGCCGTAAGCGTCTGATGCAGGATTAGCCACAGAGCAGAACGAATAAGGAAAGAGTGGTACTGGGGAGTAAACTCGACCCAGGTAAAAACCCCATCCTCAGTCCACTGGGCAGACTGAATGTGCTTTACCAAAGCATCCTTTAACAGATACCAGGTGCGGCGGAAGAGGTTGAGATAATTGAAAACCGACAGATTGTCGGTAAGCGAAGGAAAGGGCGTGTTCACCGTAGTGACAGGGCGAGGCTTGGGGCCAGGCCCTGTGACCCTGGGTGCAGGGTCAACATGAGGTGGTGGTGGGGCACGAGGCGGGGAGGTGTCCATGGGCGTGTGAGGCCGAGGAGCTGCGGGGAAACCAGTGGGCATAGGGAAGAGGACAGGCAGTGGAGACTGCCTGCCTATGTCCAAGTAGAGGGCCTCGTCGTCTGGGATGTCTTCCTCGAGTATGGGGGAGCCAGTAGACTCCTGCCACATCTCAGACACCCCGGTTGACGGGTTGAAGGATAGAACGATGTCATCTGCCACATTGTCCGGGGACTTAGGCAGGTCAAGTTCGGCCAAGGCACGAGTGGCATCATAATGTGCGAAGTAGACGGCATGCTTAGGACATGCCTCCCACTCAACACACTCTGCAACGATGTGAGACAGACCGAGAGAAGGGATGCGAGGTTTGGGGGCCATAGCAAAAAACAAAAATCTCAAAGGGAGATGATGGTGGTAAGAAGTCAAGAGGCTTGCCAGTCACCAGGTTACCTGAAAGCAGCTTCTTGACTCCAGCAATGTGCTGATGGCAGAGGTGATGATGCCAGAGAGATAAGTCCAAAGGGAGGGGCAGAGAGGAGGAGAGAGAGGCAAGCTGTTGAATACAAATGGTCTCCCCAAGAAGGAATGCTGAGTTTGAGGGGCTGACTTTGGCCTGGAACTGAATCCTGCTGTCCTGGATGAAGTGGAGAGTGTCCTTGTCAATCAGAATAGTGAAAGTGTGATGCATTGTAAGATATAGGACAGATAGGAGATTACTGGAGAGTGTAGGGACATATAGGATATTAGTGAACTCCAAGGGTATCATTTCCTGGCCATGCACCACAGCATTGAACTGCACACTCCCAATTCCCTCAGAATAGATCACAGAGCCATCAGCTAAGCGAATTGGGATGCAGTGAGGCACCATATTACGCATCCAATGACGATTGAATGTCATATGAGCTGAGGCACCTATATCTGCAATCCAAGAGGAGACATGGGTGTCTGGAGGTGTGGCAGAAGAGTGGGCACTTGCTGATGCAATTGAGGCAGACTAGGGAGCATTAGGGACAGCCTGAGGAGTGTTCTGAGGCAATGTGGAGGCTGGGGAAGCTGAGATGGATAAAGGAAGGGCCATCTGACACATCAGCTTTTTTTTTTTTTTTTAGTGGGAGATTTACATGCAAATTAAGCCAATCCTAACTACACAATATCAGGCTAGCACCATAAAGGAGGAGTTCATGCCTACACATACTCAAGTTCTTCCAGCCCTAACCCAGCAAGAACCTCACCTCTGGACATCCCATGTGCCATCTTCTCATGCACTGCCGCAAGATGCTCATCCTCAGTCGGAGCACGGTCACTACTTCTCCCCACCAGCAATGCCAATCACACATTCTCAGCCAGGCTAAGCGTACCTTTGCACTCCTTAAACCTCAACACCTTCACCTCCTCCTGCTATGGTGTCGAAAGTGGTGGGGGTGCACCCTCTGTAAGGGATGAGGTATGGGGTTGCTTCCTGGACAAAGGTACCTTGGGGATGATGACAGATTTCTCTGCTGCCTTTCCCTTCTCCTTCCAGGCCTCTCTGTTCTTTTCCTGCTTTGCAGTCTTGTGACATGTGGTAGGAAGGTCAAAGAAGTGTTTGGGCGCTCCCTCTGAGAGAATCTCTAGAATATAGATAAAAAGTACCTTTTTAACTATGTCAACCTGCTTCTTCGGCCAGCTGAGTGGAAGGAGCCGGAGGCTGCTTCTGACCAGGTATGAATGGAACTGGGGAGTAAACTCAACCCAGGTGTAAACATTAGGTGCCTCAATGGGGTGCAGCAAATGTACACCAGTAGTGGCCAGCAGTGCCCACTCACTGCAATTTGTTGGGGTGATGAGGGGAGACAAGTCTTGGCCTGCAGAGCGCTGAGCCAAGACAATATTCTTGATAAGATGATCCCGCAATAGGAACCACCTAGAATGAAAAAGGTTCAGATAATCAAAGACTGAAGGGCCTTGATCATCTGATGCCACAAGGACCCAGTCCTTTTCAGGGGATGGGGCTAAGGGTGGGAGATCGGGGGGAGGAGACACAGGGCTTCTCCCCACCAGGACTGCCTCAGCAGAGCAAGAGGCCAGGGCCTCCGCAGCCATTGGAGCAGGGGTAAAGACTGAGGCAGGAGGGGATGGTGAGTCCACAACCATGGATGTCGGAGGGGGCACAGGCGTGCAGGCTGCCATAGCATTCCAAACTTTGGCAGTAAGATCAGGGTTGTTCTGCTGAACCAGTAGGTACTGGATCATCAGTTCATTGATCTCATTGTTGATGAAGAGTTGAGGGATTTTCTGGAATTGAATCATATTGTCTGCGTGCTCTGAAGCATTGGATTGCTTCTGAATGAGGGTAAGAACTTTCTTAGCTTTGGAAGCTATGAAAATGAGATGATGGTGGTAAAAGGTCAAGAAGGCCTGTTGGAGTGTTCTTCACTTTGAAGCTGGATTGGCGACCACATGTGACCATTATGGTGTATAGGGTTCAGAGTGTCACTAAGAGCCTCACAGTTCTAGGCTCCTTGGTGCATGGACTGAAACTTACTCACTGGAAATGTCTCTTCAACAGCATCATTATCCTTATATTATGCTATGGTTCCCCAGTCTGGTTCAGTAACATATGACAGACAGGCCTAGTTGACATACTCCAGGTGGCCCAAAATGAGGCATGCAGGAAGCTGGCAGGGGTCTTCCAGACCACTCCAGCCAACCTCACAGAGAAGCTCCTGAGCATCCCACCGATTAAAGTATGTTTCCTATGGCTGGGCCAACAGGCTCAGGAACATGCTCTTACCTTACCAAACTTCACCTACCTCTGTCACCCCATTACACACTCTCTATGATGTTGCCTCCCTACTACTACCTCTCCTCTCTACCATGTCTTCCAACCACAACCATGCCCATGGATTTACTCCCCTCCACCCCATGTCACAGACAGACTCTTGGTATGTTCAGAAAAGAGCCTATGCAAAATTTTACTATACATGTTCTGACCTGTTTGGACTGTACTACTAAATTGGTACGTCCCCATGAGGCCCTCTGGATCGCCTGAGGATCCCTGTACTATTTGCTATGTTGATGACTCATTCTGACTTGCCCCTAATGTATACGGTACTTGTGGGCAGTGTCCTAGCATTGTTCCAGACCCTAGGATCGGTACTTATGGTATTACAATCCCTCTTGTATTTAAGAAGATCTCAGTATGAAGTTGAGCCCTAAGCTCGACTTAAATCTCAACTTGCAGCTTCTTTCACCTGTTGATTGAGAGGATAAGGGATCACCATCATTGTCTATCCATTCTCCTCTTGTTTATCTTGTGTTAGAGTCTTTCATTTGCTCTCAGCTCCCTCAAGACTCTCCTAGTCTACCTGCTTAAAGGTGCAGGTGTATACCACTTAAGCTTGAGCATTAAGCAAGCATGTCACTAGCTACACTACTGATTGGACTTTGATTCGGGTATTTATCACTCGTATTAATTCTAATCACTAGTGTGCAGACTTCGGAAGTTGTGAATCAATATGCACTGCGTATTTATTCCTCTACACGAAGTTGTGTTCTCAGAGATCAAAGAGCAAGTGTGACTACTCTCTCTCTTCTCCCTCTGATAGCTTGCTAGGGTCCACTTGACCTCATTCTCACAAGCTCTCCAGTCCAAGGCCTGCTGCAGCCTTAACACCCCACATGGCATCACCCAGGTGGCAACTTGACCATGTCACTTTCTTTACTAAACAGAACCCCACTAAGATCGCTCTTTCCTCCCTAAAATCGGTTATTTTACCAAAACTTCTCATACATAGCATGCCTCACCCACTTCACAAAGTTCCTGTTGGTCTATATGCAATCATTTCTAAAAACAAAGTTATAATCTCGAACTATACTCTGGGTTCTTCCATACAACACTTCTTACTTCTCGCACTTATACACAGCTTACAATGTCTTGACAAGACACTTCCCCACATCACTATCCTATACTCAGACTCCAACCTCCCTCTTTACACTATGGACCTATCCAATCCTACTCTATGTACACTAGCTACAGGCATTTGAAACACATTCTCTGACTTATCCATGCAGGTCTTATGTAGATGGTTTGCACCATCTTGGAAATGGTCTCACACACGCTGGCACCTTGTGCTGCTTCACCTCTACTCTGCACATGCCTTGCTATCTCCCACTCCACCTACTCCCTCTATTGACGACACATTCCTATCCAATTGGGAGGCAGCCCAGCCCCCATAGGATGATGATGACCCACAACGCCACTATACAGTCTTTAACAACCCACCTACCCTCAGCTTTCACCCTTGGGTCAAGGGCATCCTCTCATCCTCTCATCATTATGCACAGTCCATGTGCTTCCAACTCGCCACTGGTTATGCCTTCTATGCTACCTACTCACTTCGCTTCTGGCCCAGGGCAAATGACCTCAATGATTGTTCTGCTAACAACACCCTGTGGACCCCCGAACACTATTTTGACAAGTGTGACCTGGATTGGGAGATCAAAGGTTGCCACATCGGGAACTTCACCTTCCACACCTTTTTCCTGAACAAACATGGAGGAGAGAGACTTTGCTGGTTTCTACACCAGACTAAAGTTTTTTCAAAGCCACTGAGCGCACAACCCAACCTTGACCCGTGTCCACTGTGAGTCTGATGAGTGTTCCTTTTACCCATGCATGCACTATACAATATACTCCACCCCACTACCTTACCTAGTTACTCAAACCCACTGATTTACATATCCCAATGTCCTAAGATGCATAATGTTTTACTATACTCCTGTAATCAAATTGCCCTTTCACATAAAAAAAAAAAAAAACAAAAGTTATCTGTGATCCAATTGCTCCAAAACATGGGCCAGACACACATCAACTTGTTCTCTACCACCTCTGCATTCACTGCATCCTCCAGACTATCCAGGCCCTCACAAAGGCCCTCCACATCGTCAGCACCCTCATCTTCCACTCCCACTTCCTCTTTATCACAGAATAGGGCCTCCAATTGCCCTAGATGTGACTTCTGCTCTTGCTCAGGCCACATTGAGGTGAAGTGCTTCCTCAAGGAGAAGCTGATGTGTCACAGGCCTTCTTGACCTTTTACCACCATCATCTCATTTTCATGGCTCCTAAAGCTAAGAAAGTTCTTACCCTTGTTCAGAAGCAATCCAATGCTTCAGAGCATGCAGACAATGCGATTCAATTCCAGAAAATCCCTCAACTCTTCATCGATGACGAGATCAATGAACTGATGATCCAGTACCTACTGGTTCAGCAGAACAACCCTGATCTTGCTGCCGAAGTTCGGAATGCTATGGCAGCCTGCATGCCTGTGCCCCCTCCGACATCCATGGTTGTGGACTCACCATCCCCTCCTGCCTCAGTCTCTACCCCTGCTCCAATGGCTGTGGAGGCCCTGGCCTCTCGCTCTGCCGAGGCAGTCCTGGTGGGGAGGAGCCCTGTGCCTCCTCCCCCCGATCTCCCACCCTTAGCCCTATCCCCTGAAAAGGACCAGGTCCTTGTAGCATCAGATAATTGAGGTCCTTCAGTCTTTGATTATCTGAACCTTTTTCGTTCTAGGTGGTTCCTATTGCGGGATCATCTTATCAAGAATATTGTCTTGGCTCAGCGCTCTGTGGGCCAAGACTTATCTCCCCTTATCACCCCGATGAATTGCAGTGAGCAGGCACCGCTGGCTGCTACTGGCATACATTTGCCGCACCCCATTGAGGCACCTAATGTTTACACCTGGGTTGAGTTTACTCCCCAGTTCCATTCATACCTGGTCAGGAGCAGCCTCTGGCTCCTTCCACTCAACTGGCCAAAGAAGCAGGTCGACATAGTTAAAAAGGTAATTTTTGTCTATATTCTAGAGATTCTCTCAGAGGGAGCGCCCAAACACTTCTTCGACCTTTCCTACCACATGTCGTAAGACTGCAAAGCAGGAAAAGAAGAGAGAGGCCTGGAAGGAGAAGGGGAAGGCAGCAGAGAAATCTGTCATCATCCCTGAGATACCTCTGTCCAGGAAGCAACTCCATACCCCATCCCCTACAGAGGGTGCGCCCCCACCACTTTTGACACTGCAGCAGGAGGAGGTGAAGGTGTTGAGGTTTAAGGAGCACAAAGGTATGCTTAGCCTGGCTGAGAATGTGCGATTGGCATTGCTGGTGGGGAGAAGTAGTGACCGTGCTCCAACTGAGGACAAGTGTCTTGTGGCAGTGCACAAGAAGATGGCGTGTGGGATGTCCAGAGGTGAGGTTCTTGCTGGGTTAGGGCTGGAAGAACTTGAGTATGTGTAGGCATGAACTCCTCCTTTATGGTGCAAGCCTGATATTGTGTAGTTAGGATTGGCTTAATTTGCACGTAAATCTCCCACCAAAAAAAAAAAAAAAAAAAAAGAACACTCCAAGGTACTGGATTGTCTCGCTTACTCTTAGCCTGAGGGGATGTGAGGTCTGAGTGGAGTTTGACTGGTGTGCTTCAAGTATGCTAGGTTTAACTCCATGGTGGGGTAAGGTGTGGTTGGGAGAGAGGAAGATTACCTCCATCTTGTTATGGTCTGCACTAAGGCCAAAGTTTGTTAGCAAGTGCAACGTTGCCATAAACCCTTGGAGGGCCATGGCGCTGGCCAATGTATAAGTCAGGCCCGTGCAGAATATGGCCCTGTCATCTATATACATAGAGAGTTCAGTGTGTTTCCAACTCTGAGCAAGCTCAAGGAGTGGGGCTGTGTACATGCATAAAAGGATTGGAGAGATGGGAGACCCTTGTGGGCAGCCCTTGGCAGGGTGAAAGGGGAGGGAGATATCACTGTTTATCACTAACTGTACTTTATGTTGCTGCATGAGATCTCATACCCATTCTCTAATTGTGGGGTTGACTCCTAGGTGGTGAAGGACATTGCACGTCATAGTGGGGCACATAGAGTCGAAAAACCTGGAGATGTTGAAGAGGATGATGCAGGCTATGTGTCTGTCTCGACAGGTTTCCTCAATGCAGTGTTGTAGGGATACTGTGGTGTCAATGCAGAAGTGCTTGGGTTGGGTGAATTGGAAGGGTCCAAGGAGTTGCAGGCATTCGGTGTTGGTGGAAAGGCATCTAGCAATGACCTTCTCTAAGACCTTCCCTGTACACTCCAGAACAGAGACCAGGCAGTAGGCTTTAGGGAGGGAGTAGTCTGCTTTACCTGGCTTGGGGACAGGGATGACCTTCATGTGGTTCCAAGGGTGGACACTGTGGGACATACAGAAGTTGAAAAGGGTTGTGAGTACAGCAGGGTTATAGGAGTGGATCCATTTTAGAACATTGTACGTGACACCAGAGAGCCCTGGGGCTGATGAGGAGGAAGACTCCGTCAGAGCCTCTGTGATCTCCTGTGAAGTGATGTAGACCCATTGTCGTGTCAGGTGGTGTTCCCTGTGCTAAACCGGGTTAGCCTTGATTGTATGTCTGTGAAAGAATTGAGTGGTGAGGGTCTCGGCTACCTCTGTGTTAGTTGTGGTTATGGAGCCATCACTTCATGTCAGAGGGGGAAGGTAGGACTCCCTCCACCCTTTCCACCACTTGGCAATGTCCCACAGGGAATGGTTCTCTAATGTTAGCATATTGTCAAAGTAAGTCTGCTTGGCCTTCCTGATTGCTCTGTGCAGCGCTCATGTTAGGGTTTGTCTCTGGGAGAGGGGAGCATTTGCCAGCTGCTTCACAGTGGCTTGGCAATCAGCATTCCACCAACAGAGGGACTTGCAGCTGCATGTTGTGGTGGGTCTAGGGCAAACAGTTACATTAGTATCAGTGATTACTTCCTGCAGGTGATTGGCACCCTCAATGGGGTCTTCCATAAGTGAAGGGTCTAGAAGTGCGTCGAAGACCCTCAGCCAGTGCTCCCAGTCTTCCAAACAAGGGGTGCACCAAGGAAAAGTATGGGAGGGGGAGGAGGTGTGGGTGTCAGGGAGTGGGAGAGTGAGGGTTAGGGAAGCATGGTCAGAGCCATGAGAGTGTGGGAAGGAGATGGAGCATGAGGGAAACAGGTTGGGTATGTCCAGAAGGGCGCTGTTCCCAAGCATCAGGTTGATGCAAGAGGGTGGAGTCCTATGTTTCTCCTATGTGACACTGTTGGGCAGAAGGAGTGAGGTAAGGTGGAGGTTATCTAGGATAGAGATAAGATCTGCTGCCAATGGCGGCAATCTGTGGCCTCGTGGGGACCAGAGTGAAGAGTGGGTGTTAAAGTTGCCCACAAGGAGTGTGGGTACCTGTGGGTTGTCAATGAGTGAGCATAGTGGGTTAAGAAATGGTCTATGGTTCTGGATGTGATGATAAAAGTTCAGAATAACAAGTTGGAAAGGAGAGGATTTCGAACAAATGTGTAAACCAAAGGAAGTGTACATATGGAAAGATGGGATTATAGTGATATCCAGGAAGAAGAGGATGGATTTACATAGGTAGATACCAATGCATGGTCTAGGTAGATGTTTGTCTATACGTGCCAAAGGGAAAAAGAAAATCCAGTTCAGGTGGTGAATAGGCCTGCAAATGGCAGACCTGTTAGGATCTGTGTTGCTACACCCTGAGACAAGACGTTGCCAAGGGACTTCCTGAATAAGGAGAATGTTGGAAAGTGAGTGTTCAAGGAGGGTGGTCATGATGGCTGGGTGGCACCTGACATTGACTGATGAGATGTGTATTGCTCGCTGTTCGGTGTCAGGTGTGTGAGGTTGTTCAGTTATGAGGTAAGGTCTCATCATGGGAGTGGTCTTCATTGATACAGGAGGAGTTGGAGAGGGCAAGGGATGCCTGTTGCGATGCAGCGTTGAATGGGCAGTCCGCTGTGTCTGCCAAGTGGTTAATGTTGACCTTGTGTCCTTTCTTGATGCAAACAAAGCACATAATGGGGCAATTGCAAGCAGAACCCTTGTGGCATTGAATGTTGGGGCAGGAGATGTTATGGGCATTGGTTGGGTGGTTGCCTCCACAATATGCACACACCACATGGTTGGTTGGCTTTGTGCATCATTCTTCACTATGTCCGATCTTGTGACACCTTGTGCATATGAGGACATGTGAGTGATATCATTCCACTTTGACCTGCTTACCAAAGAGAGTGGGGGGAGCTCATAGGATCATCTTGAGTGCTTGGCCATCCTTATTGTGGAAGCCCCATATGATGCTGCCGTGTTCTTTGTTGCAAGTGGAGTCTGCTCCTATGTCCATGAGCCAGCATGGGTCCACCAGATTATGGTGACCATAACAGACAGGTGTTTGTTGGATTTTGGCGAGCAGGTCAGAGGGGCTGTAAAAGATGTCAAATTCATCTCTGCATGGGACTCTGTGGAAAACAATGTTAGTGAAGCTGTTATGAGGGACAGCTTTAGCGACTTGGCCCCCAAAAGGCCATGCCATGACATGCATATATTTTTCCATAGCCGAGTATGTTTGCTTACAGCTAAACATGTAGACCATATTCTTAGATCTCCCCAACCTTCCATCAGACCAGCGAAGGGTGATGGTTCCAGTGGGGCTTTGAGGGAAACGAGTTCAGCT
Organism: Russula virescens; assembly: GCA_003316435.1. NCBI lineage: Eukaryota > Fungi > Basidiomycota > Agaricomycetes > Russulales > Russulaceae > Russula > Russula virescens. Next base: position 124,343 of record QFEY01001424.1, read on the forward strand.
TTGACTGACTTGTAGATGCCTTGTGTGTTCAACTTGATCCAGTTGGGGTAGGATAGGTGGTGTGAGTCAAGGACCATGATGAAGTCTGAGCATGCAAGTGCATCCGGGAGGGGTTTGTGAGCTTTGGAGGCAGACATGTAGGATGGCTTCACTTGAGCAGGGGTGGCGGTGCTGGGCTTCTTGGTTGTGTCAGACATTGCCTTTTTTGGTTCGGGTGTGGAAGATGGTGATGTTGATTTTTTGTCTTTAGTCTTGCAACCCTTTGCCACTGTGGTCCAAGTGAGCAGCTTGTGAGCAGCTTCTGCTGGAGTAGGTCCAAAGGCGATGATTTTCTCTGGGTTGCAGGTGGGGACTTCTGGTGAAGATGCGGGCAGAAGGGTTGTGATTGCAGGCCAGGAAGGTGCATGTTCAGTAATAGGTTTCATTGTGGGTGCAGAGGGGAGTGAAACATGTGGTTGTGCTGGTGCTAGGGCAAAACATGGAGTGCCCATAGTGGCGTGGAAATGATCATCATCTTTGGGTGAGAAAGGTGAGTAAATGTTGATGCCGTGCTTATGGGCATGAGCAAGGTAGAATTCTTGAAACTTGGAAGTGAAAGATTTTGGAAGTTTGTCATAGGGTTTACCAGTCATGTGTTTGTAGGCATCAGTGATGAGCCTGTTTAGATCCTTATTGTTGATCTCTGAGATCTGGCATAGCCAGGTCCATGCAACCATGGGTCTGTCATCCAGGCCCATGTCATGTCCTATAGTTTTCACCAGGCCAGCCATCATCTCACATGCCTGCACTTCATAATCAATGTGTGGGGTGTCATAGTCTTGGTCGAAGAAGTCAGTGTCAATGAGCTTGTCTTTACTGAGGTTGCATACATAATTCCACACATTCTCAGCTGTCTGCATCTGGTTATCTATCTGTTTCTCATAAGCTAGCTGAGCATCAGTAGCTTCCCATGGTTGGGTGGGAGCAGGGGTAAAGTCAGTGGAAAAGTCCATGTACTCGTGGTCATAGATGGCTCTCATTTTCTTTGCATATTCTATGCTTTCCACTGCCATGGCTTCTAGGTGAGTAATGGTTGTGGCCATCTGGGGGATGACAGAGGTTAGTTCAGCAATGTGTCGCAAAGTCTGGTGCACATCAAAATCATTGGGGTCATGGCTTTCCAGAATCGTGGGAGTGCTTTGTTTGCAAGTTGGGTGAACCAGAAGGACAAATGCTGTGTTGATGGTGCTAACAGAGGTCTGGGCGCCCGTGGCTGGAGGTGACTGAGCTGTGCATTGCTTCTTTGAGCGTGGCATGAGAGGATATGAGTCAGCTCCCGAACTGAGGGCAAGAGTAAGAGACTGTTGTAGGATCTCCCTTTCCTTTATGCCCTCAGCTCCAAGCTGGGATTGAAATTGATTCAGAGCTGCCTCATGTTCTCGCTGGGCCTTGAGCTTCTGCTGTTCTAGGTTAGCTCCCAATTGATGTTTATACTCAACAAGTGATTTGGCATATTCTTCTTGAGACCTCTGTTTCAGCATTTCGAGCTTGAAGTCAACTTGCTCAACAGCAGCTTTCTGGAGTTTGCTAATCTGCTCAAATACATATGCATCTTTGTTGAAGGAAGCTTCCACCTCCTTCTTCACTTTGATCCTGTGATAGGTCAGTTGATTGTCAACTTCCACCTGAGCCCAGGCCATAATGGTGTTGGATATAGCAGCACCTGTAACCTGTGACTGTATGTATTTCTCAATTGCCTTGTGTTGGTTGATGATCCAGGCCTGCAGGCAATCATCTAGGCCTATGAAGTCAGCAATTTTTACGTGTCCGTCTGTAGAGTCTGTTAGTTTCGTGATCAAGCCTTCCTTCAGAACAATCTCCTGTTGGGCAGCCCAATCGGAGGCCTCCTGGCAAACATGTCTGTTAGTTTCATTCAGGAGGGACTTGTGGAGCGCCCTCCTGTTAAGTTTATTGGAGTATTGAATGTCATCAATCACACCTTGCAGTTCAGGTGCAGTGACTGTGCAGATGCACTAGGCCACTGGCTGTGGTGAATGTGCCATTTGTATGTGTCTTCGCCTGGCCAGAGGAAGCCCCGAATGTTGTCCAGAAGGATTCGAAACTGGGAAAGGGAATGGAGTTTATCGCCAGACAAGTTTTCAAATGGATCCTTAATGTTGTTGGACCTGGACTGCTCCTGTTGAGCCCGAAAAGCTTTCTGGATAGTGTAAGTGTAGGCTAGGACCAGATGCAGCCATGTTTTGCATTGGAGGGGATTAGCCTCATTGTCAATGTCCTCTGTCATGGAGTAGAGAAAGGTCTGAGAGCCCAATATGAGGATGTGTGCAATGTGACCCTCCTCCCATTTGCCAATATCCAGAGGGTTGGCGAGGGAGTTGGTATTAGGTGGGGTCGCTTGGTTGATGAACTCTGAAAGGAGGGAATCGAGTGGGGGAGGTGGGTTGTTCCACACAGAAATGGGGAAGAGGTGAGGATTATCACTCATCGAAGAATGTGTAACATTGGGTGGTAAGTTGGGGGGGGTGTAGGTGAGGTGTGGAACTGAAATGGTGAGTTAGGGAGGTTGTGAAGCACTGGAGTTGGTGGAATGTGTGGTAGAGTGCCCTAGGTCTGCAACACGATCTCCTAGGGATGATGGTGGTAAGTGGAAGAGTTCTGTATGTCATCACAGATGACTTGTCAAACTTGTCCAGGATTGAAATAGTTCTCACAACATCATCAAAGGAGTGTGGGAGTGCTCTGATGATGGCCATCACAGCCAGCTCATCATACAGGTTGTCAAGGGTGAATGAAGGAAGAGGGAGAAAGAGACATGATGACCCTGATGTGTTCATCTACCCTGTTAATCAGTGAATCCAGTGATTCAGACTCTGATTTTTTGACAGATAGCAGGGCATGGTATGCATTGAAGTGGGGTGCAGTGCGCTGCTGAACAAAGGAGGTCTTGAGGGTGTCCCAGATGAGAACAGGGTTGTCCTCACAGTCTCTGATAAGTACCTTGACTTCCTGAGACATGACAGTCTTCAGGGCTCCTGCAGCTTGCTCTGCCTTAGTCTCCTATCACTCCAGCTTGTCTTCATCAACTGGGACAGCCTGAGAGATGATTTTGCCACTAGAGTCCTTAATTTTGGGCTTCCCTGCTGGCTTTTTCTCCAGACCAGAGACCAAGCACCATAGACCATTGAGCTGAAGCCAGGACTTGATGTCATCAGCCCAGAGGCAATAATTCTCACTTGTAAGGTGAGAAATAGACAAGATCACTTCTTACCACCATCATCAAATTTTGATTTTTGTTTTCATGGCCCCCAAATGCGCCCCTTCCACTGGCATGTCGCATCTTGTGGTTGAGTGTGTCGAATGTGAGGCGTGTCCAAAGCATGCTATCTACTTTGCGCACTACAACGCCGCTTGTGTGTCTGCCGACCTCAGTCTACCTGCATCCCCCGTCAACGTGGCGGACAATGTCATCCTTTCATTCAACGCTAACACCGGGAAGTCTGAGATGTGGCAAGAATCGACAGGTTCTCCCATAATCAAGGAAGACATCCCCGACGTTACTGCTTTCTACATGGAGCTAGAGGAACAGCAGCGAAAGCTGCCCGTTTACTACCCTATGCCCTGTCCTGGTTCCCCCGTGGCTCCTTGGCCTCACACGCCTATGGACACCACCCTGCCTCATGCCCTGGCGCTAACCCCGCCTCATGCCCCTGTCACCCCACCTCGTGCTGACCCCGTGCGCCCTGCGCCCTCAGTAGCTGGGCCTGGCCCCAAGCCTCGCCCGGTAGCTGTTACGACAGCGAACACATCCTTCCTGCCCTTGATCGACGATCCGTCGGTCTTCGACTTTCTTAACCTCTTCCGTTGCACCTGGTTTCTGTCAAAGGAAGCTTTGGTCCGACATATTCAGTCTGCTGTGCAGACTGAGGAGGGGGTTTTTACCTGGGTCGAGTTTACTCCCCAGTACCACTCTTTCCTTATTCGTTCTGCTCTGCAGCTAATCCCGCATCAGACGCTTACAGCTAGTGTTAAAATACGTCCTAGAGGGGCCCTTGGTTGAGAGACAACCACAGGGGACTGCAGAGGAGCAAATAAGACTAAGGCTAAAAATCGCTCCTCCGCACTAAATATCAACCTGACTAAGCTGAAACTCACGGGAAATCCCGAACAACGCGTCTAGAGCATTACACTGGCACCATAGAGCCATAGCTCCAACGCTTGGCCCATAAATCACAATAACAGCTAGGCCACCTGCCCCTCTGGTGCGCAAGCTGAAGAAGGTTATTTTCACTTTTGTCTGTGAAATTCTCTCGGAAGGGCCCTGCCGGGGGTTCTTCGACGCTACTTTGCCACCTCAGGCAGATCATGCTGCGAAGCGCAAGGCAGAGAAGAGCAAGAAGAAGAGAGAGGCCTGGAAGAAGACCCGGTCAGCCTGGAAGGCAGGCAAAGCAGGGGAAGAGGTGAGTCGTCCGGTTGCACCTGGGGCTTTGGCTCCGGGTAAAGAACGGGTGGTGCCGGTTTTGAAGCCGGGCCCCGTTGCTTCTGTGCATGCCACCCCCCTACCCTCCACCGCCCCGTCCCCGCTCCTCAAGCGTACAAGGCCTCTGACACCCACAGAGACGCAGGCCCTCAAGGTCATTACTCGGGAGGATGAGAGGAGAGTTTTGGTCTTTAGAGAGCACTGTGGTATGTTGACTGAGGAGGACACGCAACGGCTGCACAGTCTGAGAGAAGAGGTAGACGCTGGGAGCCCTATGATAGGATTGGGACTATCTATTCCACAGGACTTCTAGTACACATTAGGTTGAACTTCTCTTATTTTTCTATGCAATCATAGCCTTTCGCATTAAAAAAAAAAAAAAAAAAAAATAGACAAGGTGGAGCCATCCTTTGAGCCAGACATGGTGGAAATGGAATGAGATAAGGACGATGATGGCGCGTTCATATGGGTCGAGTTCACTCCCCAGTACCACAGCTACCTGATTCGATCAGGCTTGCGGCTCATCCCGCACCAGGTCTCCTCACCACGCCCGCCAGCGATCCTGGTGAAGAAGGTGAAGAAGGTAATTTTTGCATTCGTCCTCGAGGTCTTGTCGGAGGACCCCCATAAAACGGGGTTTTTCGATCTCGCACCGGCCCGGCGTCAGTCGAACCGGAAGACCGAAAAGAGGCGCGTAGCCCGGGCTAAACGCTGGGCCGCCCGGAAGGCTAAGCGGACCGCCGCGGGGGGGAAACCCTCTGCCACATCCACTGTGTCTCCGCTCGCTAACACATCGCCGGCCAAGCCCACGTTTGGCCCACCGCCTCCCCCGGCGGTTCCATCTCCGTCTACGCCTAGGATCACCAAGGAGGAGGAGTTGAGGGTCCTGGAGTTCAAGGACAGAAAGGGTATGTTGTCTGCTAGCGAGGTAGTAAGGTTGGCTACCTTAAAGGAGTTGCTATATGGGGAAGTAGGGCCAGAGGGCGAGTTGGAGGTTTCTCATGAGGGTGAGGAGCTTCTTCACCACTGGCGTCAATCACCGAACCCTGTCTCCAGTCGAGCATCCTCGTCGGGTGCCTAATTAGTTATTTTGTTCTGTAAGGCAGAGTTGCGTCCAATATAACTCGTTATCACTTAAAAAAAAAAAAAAAAAAAAAAAAAGGGAAGAAGACTTATGAGCACTACAAGGACTTTGCTGCAAAGCTTTTCCATAATGTTGAGTCTCCAAAGGAGTGGCATGATATGGCACTTAAGGACTTGAGAACTATAGTGAAGAACTGGGTCACCAAGTGTGTATTATTTACCTTGACCTCCCTGCTTAACTAAAACTCTATTATAGTCTCAAGAAGGCTTTCTGAAAGCATTGTGAGGTGTTAAAGAAGACAGGTTATAGGCTTATTGCCAATGATAATGAAGCAAGCATCAAGCTGAACTTGGAGATTGCAAATGTATGGGGTATAATATCATTCAATATTAATGTCTTAACATGCTCTCACATATGTAACAAGATACAATCCAGAAGATCTTCCCATGGTATAAATGGGTCAACAAGTTGTTGGGAACCAGCCCAGCTATTGATAAATCTGCTGTTGCCCATAGCACTTCACCATTGGATCTTGCTGTGCTTGATAGTCAACAACCAGATAATGATGCTAAGCTGGAGAGTAATATGGTATGTCAACAAATTTGATTATTTTATGTTTGGTATATTGATTAGATATTAATGCCATTGTTTAGGATGATGAGAATGATGTTCTTGCCATCTATAAACAGCATAAGGCATTACCACCATGGGATATTGAAGATGATCTTGTTCCCACTTCACCACCATCAGTTTGTGGCCTAGGCTCACCTGAACATACATTCAGTTCTTCATCTGATATTATCTGCCCTTCTCCAATCAAGGAAAAACAACATAAACTGCACAGCACTCCTCTTGTCAAGCAGGAATCTGGTACCAAGTTAGCCCCAAACTCCACAGCACAACCCCAGAAATCTGTTGGTGAGCAAATTGCAGATGCACTTGCTGCATCATATAAGGCCTGGCTTGCATCATCAAAGGCAAAACTTGATGCTCATCCTGCTATTGAAGACAAGTGGGCTAAAAGTACCCTGGAGATTGAGTGTATGTGAATGCAATACCATGATGACCTTGTTTTGTGATACAATTGCATATAGTCCAATAGGGTTTTTGTGTAGTGGGTGTGGTATACTGCATATAAGTAGTTTGGAGAGAAGTGGGGATTTGAGTGAGGAAAGAGCAACTTTTGTGGGGGCTTGTTTGGTAAAAAAGGTGATGTGTGGTAGGGACCAGTGTGGTAGTGCCTTGTGAGGTGGTGGGGAGTATATCCAGGGTTTATGTAATGACCTGTTTCCCACTGGTACTATTTTTCTCGATTTGGACTGTATAATTACCTACTTGACCGTCTCCTTTCTCTGGACTGCTGACTCGCCCTATTACCTATCTCCTATCTCCTAACCCCATGTGACTCATACTCATGACTCAGACTCATGCAACTCATCCCTAGGATCAGTACTTACAGTTGTGGCTGATGACTCATTACTATACGACTCAGTATCTCTGACTCAGTGTATTAGGGTAATGACTCTACCCTAGGATCCCGATACTTGGTGGCTTGGAAGTAGTATAAGTAGCACCAGTTTGTAGCCTCATGTACTCCAAGCCTGACTTGGCTCTTATCGCAAACAATTTACCTTTCTCTTCACAGCCTGGACAAGGAAGTTCTCCCCTCCCTTGTATTGGCTACTCTGGACTGAACACTAAGCCTAGTACTAGTGGGACTAGTACTAAGTACTCTTGAACTCGTCATAGTAAGACTATACCAGATAGTCTTACTATTCATGCTGCAAGCACATGAACAACTCTTTTTCAGCCACTTATTTCCTTAAGAGGTGAAATACCCCAGAAGGATGGTTACGTACCTAGAGGAATCAAGGCAGCCTCGGACGTAGTCGTGAGAGATCAGATCTCCAGACAAAGATAGAACTTGGACCAGTCAACCCTGTCTCGAATAGGCAACAACATTGACTTGGAGTGACAATTGATCACACAACGCAGTCCTTCTTGACTTCTTACCACCACCATCTCCTTTATGGCTACTCCCATTGCTACTCCCATTTCTTCGTCCACTCCCCTCTCTCCTGAGGCGAGGGCCCACAAGAGGGCTCTTCATGTTGCTCGTCGCAAGGCTGGCTCCGCTACCCCCTCTTCTTCCCTTGGCACCTGCTCTCCCGCAGCTGCTTCCCTTTCCCCTCCTCCCACGGCTCGCCCTAGGATGGAGGCTATGACTGTCGATGCCCTGGACCCAGTGGAGGCCACTCACCCCCTCGGGGGCACAAAGTTGGCCGGTGAAGCTGGCGAGGGAGCCAAGACTGGCGCTGCCCCGCCTAGGAGGACGGTGTCGACCCCGGTTGGCACCCTCCTTTCCTCATTCCGCCGTCGCTGGTACCTCAACCGCGACCACCTTCGCTCCTCCCTCCTCTCCTGTCAAAGGGACGAGAAGGGGGCCATTTCCTGGGTCGAGTTCGCTCCCCAATTCCATTCAGCCCTCCTACGGGCTGCCTTACGCGTGTCCCCTGGCGATTGCCTCATGGCCGTCATTAAGCGGGCACTTTTCACATATGTGATCGAAGTCTTGGAAGGCCGCGTAAGCCCCTCCACATTCTTCACACCTTCCCAGCCTGCCTCTCGCCCTCCGCGTGCCCGCAAGTCTGGGCCTTCGGCACCTGCCGCCCCTGCCTCGACCCCTGCTCCGAACCCTACCACCCTGGTGGCGTCTAAGGGTAAGGGCAAGAAGAAGGGCAAGAAGGCACGCGGTGCCCCTTCGGTCTCTTCGGGGACACCTCAGCCGGCTTCGCGGCCCGCTGCCCTGGCCCCCCCGGACCCCTGTCCTACGCCTGCTAGTACTCCCGTGTTTGGCTCGGGCCCGCTTGCCGCTTCCAAGCAGCAACGGCTTCTGAGCCTCAGGAACACGCAGACTTACTCGCACTTGGCCATGGACCTCGCGGAACAGCAGGAGTTGGCCTCTTTGGCCGACAGGATGTTGCGCTTTGGACGGGCGCCTTCCGCTTCACCCCCAACCTGCTCTCTGCCGCCCACCCCCCTCCTTCTTCCTTCACCGTTTCCCCCTGACCTGAGCCGATGGGCCGGCCCAGCCTTCTTTACCGCCTCCGACTGATTGCCCACCCCTTACCACCTGTTCCATCCTCGTCCCCTGCTCCCCTTTCCCGGCGTGCCCTGTATTGGGTCGTTTGCCAGTCTACCCCGTTAAAGCTTCACACCCTCTTGGCAATGGTGTGGCTTTCGGACTATAGCACGGCTTCTGGCGAGGGGTGGAGGGTTGGATTACGCACAGGATCATTGGTGAGGTTCCACTGGTTTTGCACCTATTTATGTTTGGTGTCGTATATATATGGACATACCCCATCCCTTAGTGGGAATTACTGATAATGTTTTATCGCGGTCTCACCGCCAGGTTGTGTAGAGTGACCCTAGATAGTGGTAGTGTAGTGTGTATCTAGATAGCTTTTGCACGTAATTATCCTTTCACCAAAAAAAAAAAA
>QFEY01001431.1:0-27572 GCA_003316435.1 Russula virescens
CGGTAAACTAAACCAAGATAGTCAACATCGAGGTCGCTCAAGTCCGAGGGGACGTCCAGAAGTGCCAGTGGATAACTGTGGGGAAAGTTGAGATATATGGGATCTGATGGAACCCATGATGAAAGTTGGATGTGCGGGGGTTAAGAGGACGAGGACTTTATGACTGGCGGAGAGTTGGGTGTTTGCTTCTGTCTCGGGACTCGGAAGCATCGGCATGGGCCTCAATAAAGAAGGAAAAACGCACCGTTCATCAAAGAAACGATGGTCATTAAACGTTAATAGGCGATTTGATTGATCCGAATATTCGACTATGATTGATGTATTGGCCAGATGGAAAGTACGTTCGTGCAATACCAGATCTGCGCGATGCATTCGAGAACGCCACTACCTTTTTTCAAACGTGAGGACGTCTGAGGGGCAGGCCGTGTCAGTATTGTGATTGATCGTGTTTCAGAAGTAGGCTCGCATTCACGCGCACACACCCTGGGCAACGTACCGACTAGCTTCGTCGAGCTTTGTCGATCAGCGAAAGAAGAGGAAAGAATGGGTTACAGAGTCTGGGGTCTCTGTCTGTTGCAGGGCCAGTGAGAGGTTGAACCAGAAGAGCATGGGTTTCGGAAAATGCCTATGATACAGTAGAATCAGGGGTAGTAAGGCGCTTCAAGGGACAGCGGCACCCGATAGAAGTTACAGGGTTGCGCCTCACATGCGTGACGTCGGACGCCCATGACACAATTTCAGGCCAATGATGGAAAAGTGGTCTGATTGGACAAGTATATATTTACAGGATTTGGCGCTCTCGCCTTTCAAAGGTTTAGGCAATGTCGCACACTACATTTGGCATGCGGTAAGGTACCGAACACAAACCTTGCTCACCCTGACCTGACCGCGAGGATAAGCATATAGGCACCCTTCAGGAATCTTGACGTACGCCGCCAGTGCAAGCACCCGAAATTATGGGTTCGCCATAATAGTGCCAGGCTCTGATGATATTTTGATTGGCGCAAACCTTCTGAGGTACATGTGGCATGCAGCGCACCATTTAGATGCTTCAACGTGGTTTTGATTGTGCAAACCTCATTGATATATGAAAGACGGGGCACGTCAGGGATGGAATGTCGATGACTCGTTCTCACGAGGAGCGGGTCGCAATGCATGCCATAGACTTGGGCTAGGACTAGGGACATGACTATCCTCACAAACAGATATTGTAAGTGCGTACCTGGGACAAAACCCTGGCGCCGAACCGGAAGGGGCGCCGGACATCATGAACATGAGGTTGGGTAGATTCGCCAGGAGATTTGACACCTGGGGGCCGTCAGAAACAGGACTATATTTTCGTTGGCTGCTCTGTATTGAATTCCAATCCCATGTCCAGTATCGGGTCATTGTTGGCCTGCGAGACCCCCAAATTCGAGGATGTGCTGGGTCCGCTAAAGGCAGGTCTAGACCCTGTTAGGGCAGGTCGTGTAGGCGGCGGCGGAGGTGCGGCAGTTGGCCGCAGTGCTTTGAAATACATTCAAGTTGCAGCCGAGGTCCGATGTGAGGCTTGTTGATAGGCCGTGTTATTCGCCGGCCCATTGGCACTGGCGCCGCCTTTGAGCTGCGAATTGATGTCAATCCCGTAACCGTCGACCGGACTGTGCCTACGCCGACGCACCACGAGGATTAGAATGCTCGCGGCATTGATGCCATAAAGATGCTATGGAATTGTCATCTAGCAACAACTTACCTCCTTGATGGTGGCTCGGCTTAGGGTTACGATGACTTTGAGGGCGAGAGAGTACCACAGTAGGATACCCCTACGACCTGAGAGAATGTTCTGGATTTCGACGGGAGAACCCTGCTTGGCATTGGCCTTCAACCTTCAAATCACTGATAGCCTCAGATGGTTCGGCCTCGAGGAAACGAAGGAGATATTGAACTGGTTGAATGAATAAAAGCCAGAACAGTCCACCAGAATGGCTGCCCCGAGTCTCAGTGGCCATATTTTTCGTTTCATAGACCCTGCATCATAATCGAGAAGAATGCGATGACCTCCGAGTTTCTACGAAAAGTGGATGCATTCGAAATCATCGCGGTCAGGATGCTTAAAAGCGCACAACAAGTACAACATTTACTATCTGTACATCCTTTTGACAGGCCTCGTCCTCATCCAAAGGCTGCGATGAGTTGCTGGCGCAGCACCCTAAATATTGCTATAGGCGAAAGCCATAAGTATCACGTCTTTCATCCCCGTGTTCAAGGATCTCACAAAATCTCACCTGTATCTTTTATGTGGATAACTTGTATTAGCTGTTCGCTAAGCGAGCTGTGTCCAGCGGAGCTCCAACGCTGCGACATAGCCCCGAACAAAACACGTTTGGGCAAGGCCATTGTTCCTTGTCGGCAAAACGAAGATCTCCGTACAGTATCCGTGGAAAGATTGTCTTTCTTTCACGCACCTGGTGAATTACTGTAAGTACTAGTAGTACAATAGTTCCATTGAAGGTATCAGGCACTCACGGTACGCTTCTAGTTGCTGCTAAACCTTTCGGGGATTTCGGTGTGGGTGAACCAACGACTGCAGTACCGTTGAGAACACGAGGCGACCCGACCACAGACGGCTAGCTCGGTACAGCATTACCTTAACCTAAGGAGGCCTTGCCGTAGGGGCGCCCATGAAACGTGATTGTGCTTGCTCGTGTGGACGTCCACTCGCGCAAGCGAACACTCCAAAGTCGACGGAGCATCCGTCCCCTGTTAAAAGGCGTCGTCTTCCGCAATTCCGTATTGATTTCCACAAACCCACTTTCTTCGCACCTGATTCCAGCAACCAACCAACTCACCATGTCTCCTTTCCACACCACTCCTCGCACCACCTACTGGGCCTGTGGCCCAGACCAGGCGGTCGAGGTTGCAGGCAATGAGCAGGCTGGCGTTACGTTCGACGGGGCTGGGGACGCTCCCAATACAGTGAGCTTGAATCTCCTCCAGGATATCATGAGAGGTCACTCACGTTTCACAGTCACAAGACCTCGATCGGATCTTCGCAGATGCGCTCGACGACTTGTTCCCCAATGTTGGTGTCAACCTCGGCAATCCCGAGGCCACCAATGCCAGAGTGTTCCGACCCACATTCGGTAACTTGCGTAGAGTCCCGGAAACCTACAATCAGATAAACGCCGTGAGTACACAACCCCTGTTCGTCAACTTCGTCAACGAGGGATACTGACTTATTGCGTTACAGGATTTCCTCGGTGCTTGGCTTGCACCGACACCCCGTAGGTTATATTCTTCCTTCGCTTCTGCGCGTGCTCACGCCATCCAACGCCTTGATAGAATCGCACACCCTGGCATCGACACCAAGCGATGTCGCGTGGGACGAGCACGTCTTTCCGCCTGCCCAATTGACGTCAGAGCCGCAGGGCGTGAGTATTAGTCTCTTAAGCACGAGCACCGCTCTCACCTCGACTCCATCGTAGATCCCCTTGCCCCGTAGCTCCGCGACATCAGCACAGCCTTCTCAAACAGAATTAGCCTGGCAATTCGGACCAGGCCGATTCGGCGATCCGACACCTCTGTACACCGATAGAAACGGGACCACGATAGGACCATATTTCGATTTTTCTCAAATTGTTGGCTTCACGTCGTGAGTATCTTCCGTCTGCCCCTCCTTGGGAATGATACGTTCACCCTCGCTAACACGTGATGCTACAGCTGGGTATCCGGTGGCCTCGGCGCGACCTCCGTTGGCACTGCGGACATCAGTACCAGCCAGTCGGCGTCGCAGGCCGCACACATGCTCGTATCGCAGAGGACGACCATAGGAAAGCGACCTCGAAACGAAGACATGAACAATGACAGGCTTGAGGTAAACAGCAACCAGGGACCCAGATCACGCAAAAAGGTCAAGGGGAAGATGGTCGCTGAAGGGGTCTCGGAAGCGGTGGGGTCCACAAGCAGGGCCCTCCTTGAGTCTGCGACCGAGACCCCAGTAGAAACAAGACGTAAATCCGAGGCAGTGGGACGCGGAGCGGGGATGCTCACGGCCCCGAGTGCGCGCGAAATTTACTACCGATTCCTACCGGGACCAAGTGTCCAGAAGGAGCTGGTGGGGACTGCTGCGCAGGGACAACTGCCCTGGGTAGAGGGGAGAGTGGAGGAAGCAGCACCGCGCTGCGCGGACAGCGCAGCGCAACAACAGGCATCACTTTCCAGCAACGCGGAAGTCGGGAAGAAGGACCACTTTCGTATCCCGGAGGAGCTTAGCGAAAGGCAGCGGAGCCTCCTGCAGGCCACGTCGGAGGACTTGGCGCGCGGAATTGTCCAGGGGCTAAAATGCCGACTATGTCCCGACGCTGGCTTACACAAATGGGAGGATTTCAAGCGGCACTGCAATCACTCAGAGGCACATCCGCTTGAAATCTTGTTCTGCCAGTACTGTGGGGATTTCTTCGCGCGCTCGGACTCGCTCGACCGGCACCAGGAGCACCGGCCTCGCCAATGCCTCGACGTTTCCCCGACCGAGGCGGAAGCCAAGCGGACGGAGACAAAGAAGGTCCACGACGGGTTCCAGGAGAAGTTGGAGAGGTGCCTAGGGGACAGCGAGGAGGTCTGGACTCCTTTCTCGCAAACCATAAAGGCGATGTACCCCAAGTCCTCGAAGAGAGGCAGCCGACAGCAGTGTCGGATGAAGTCCAAGGCCTAGTGGTATCATTATACATATAATATACCAGTTGGCCTTTGTTCCGTTTTCTTGTCTTTTATCGGTTCTACTGTAAGAAGAGAAGTTGCAACGTGGTGCCTTGGACGATTTTCGCGTTTTCCTTGTTCTTGTCGTGGCGATCTATAGCATTGTCTATTTGTTTTCGCCTCACTGAATATATATCAGCAGTGATCCCGATCAGAGGTGGCGTGGTTGGACAATTATCCCGACTACGCACCACGTATCCCCATCGGTCTGACGGACATTGCTCAACGGCTACCCCAAATCATGAACACAAACCAATGGGTGTCGTACCTTGGGGTGAAGGGGGGGAGGGGAGCGAAGATGATGCAAACGGGTCCGAGGACAATCAATCGATTTTGATTGCTGCCGGATAAAAAAGCGAACGTCCTTCTTTAACACGCGTCAGGGTCCAGCACGGCTAGAGTTTTTTCTTTTTTGCCACGCAGACGCAACGTGAGCAAGTCGTACGATGAGAAGCGTTCAAGTCCGCACCTGAACAACGAATCGTGCCTCTTCCTTCCACAGGGGACACCATGACCCGTACACAACGCACGCTGTACACGTCACGCGTGATCCTTAACCCGTGTAAAAGCACGATTTCACACCCTCCACAAGCTACGGCCATTTGGATCAACAGATAGATCCACTTCTGGGCATTGTTCTTGTCCTGATCAGTCGACGACCTCCTTAAACCGACAAGGGTGGAGGAGCGAGGAGCGAGGGAAGCGGGAAGCGCCCAATCGATTGGGAAGGTGGTTGGAAAGGAGTGTCTGCCGTCAGCATCGCTTGACTTTACTTCTGTACGTACTTCATTGTCTCTCAGCGCTCAACGTCTACAACAGCAGTGTCAATTTTTTATGATACGGCGATGCACCTCTGATTGACACAAGGACCATTCCCATAGAAGAACAAACCTTTCCTCAGGTCGTCGTGTCCGAGCCGTTTGATGGGTGGGCCATGCTGCAAGTGATAAATCATGCGCGCGGGATTGGTGTAGGATTGGTGTCCCGCATCCATCATTTCCCACCGTCCTGTTTCGCTCCCGGATGGTCTCGACGGTGGTACTTGGTCCACACTTACACGGGAGTGCCGATGGCCTTCCGCTCGAACTTGCGTTCAGGAGTGAATACACGATATGTGTCCTTGTCATTTTCTGGTATTTTGTGGTTTGTGATGCATAGATGGCCCACGTCTGATACTAATATACGCTGCTGGCAACCGCCTTTCTACTGGGAATAATCGTACTATGTTGTGCCACCTGGGCTTATCTATCGACTCCTCCACCTACTCACGAGAGAAGCAGGATGCCCACATCGGTATTCGTGGACTCAGAGGCGCGCGCTATGGAAGAAGGGTGGGCCTGGTTAGTAACTAGGTCATCTCATCGCACTGGACGTTCTCAAATTTCAGGGAAAAACCAAGATGATCAACATCAAATTCACTCAAGTCCCAAATGACGCCCAGAAGTGCAGGTGGATCACTAGGGAAAGTTGAGGTTTATGGGATCTTTGGATCCCAGTGATGGATGGAGTCCATGATGAAAGTTGGATCCGCGTGGTTAAGAGGACGAGGCTTTTATGACTGGTGGAGTGTGCGCATTTCCTTTCGTCTCAGAAGCATCGGTCTATGGGCCTCAGTAAAAGAAAGGAAAAGGCACCGCTAACATGAAAGAAACGGTGATCATTAAATGTTGACAGACGAATTGATTAGTCGAAATATGCGACTATGATCGATGTATTGGCCAGGTGGAAAGCACGCTCATGCAATGCCAGATCTGCGCGATGCATTCGAGAACGCCCCTAGATGTGAGGACGTGTGAGGGGCGGGCTACTTCAATATTATGTCGATCATGTTTCAGCAGTAGACTCACACTGGTATTAGCGCGCGCACACCTTGGACAACGTGCCGACTAACTTCGTCAAGGTTGTTGATTGGTGAAAGAGGAAAGAATCGTTGCAAGGCTAGAGAGGTTGAGCCAGAAGAGTATGGGTTTCGGAAATGCCTGCAGTAGAGTCAGGGATAGTAAGGCGCTTCAAACAATCAGCTGAGACAGCACGCGAGAAAAGTTACAGGGTCATCGGTTGCGCCCTGCCAGCGTGGCATGACAATTTCTGGTCCATGATGGAGAAGTGTTCTGATTGGGCAAGTATATTCTTACAGAATTGAGCGCTCTTGCCTTTCAAAGGTTCGGGCAATGTCGCACCTTACATTTGGTATGCGCAAAGGTACCGAATACCATTTGCGGAATCTTGCGAACCCTTACCTGGCCTCGAGGAGGATAAGCATGTAAACACCCCAGAAATCTTGATATACGCTGCCATTTCAGGCACCCAAAATTATGGGTTCGCCATTATGGTACCAGGATCCAATATAGAATCCGTTTTGACCAGCGCAAATCTTCTGAGGTACATGTGGCATGTAGCGCACCGTTCAGATGCTTCAACACGGTTTTGAATGTGTAAACCTCATTAATATATGAAAACCGGGGCACGTCGATGACTCGTTCTCACGAAGAGTGGGTCGAAGACTTGGGCTAGGACTAAGGAAATATATGGGATTCCACGGATTCCAATAGGTCAGGAGGTCTCCCCGAAGTGTCAAAATGAGCGATGGGACGAGTGCATTTATAGGAGAAAACGACGCTTATGCCAACATGAGGCATAAAAGGGTAACATCGCATGTGAGGGCCCAATGCTCAAAAGCCCACTAGCGGCCTGGTAGGTCAAGACCTACTGACGACCAATCTGCCTGGAGGCGTTGCGTGAGGGCAGGTCCAAGCCTCCAAGGAGCTACCGGAGGCCATCTGAACGAAAGCGCGATGAGGGAAGAAAGAGGAAGTGAGAGGAAGGTGAGGGCACGTTGCTCAGGCCTACCATGGTACCATTACCAAGCATTGGGGTTCCTGCTCGATGAGCTTTACGTAAATCTCTGCCGTCATTCTCTGGAAAAACGAACATACAATGTCCTCTCACAATGAGTACCGGCTTAGCATGTCAGGAGAGAGGCATTACGCTGACCAAACTTGAGGTTCTTCTTGAAAGGTGACATCGTACTCATCATTACAAGATCTACGGGGGGGAAATTTTGACAAGAACCAAGAACCAAATATCATGTCTGTTTCTCCGGATTTGCATGAATGCCCCACACTGTCCTAGCTGAATGGGGGAAACATGTCTCCCACCTGGCTAGAATAGTGCTAGGGCAAAAGAGAGTCATTGCCTCGCAGAAGCCCGCGTTCAGGCCAGGCGACGTGATATGGTGGCGAGAGATCGGGCATCTCGGCCGTTGTGAAGAGCGTGCAGCCCTAATCGACCTAGGAACTCTCCACACGTACGACGGTGTCTGTACTCTTTGTTTGCTTGTTTTTTGCAGCATGGCTTCCATTTGACCTGTGTCCGATCTTGACCGAGTGGCACAACGCACGACTCGGAGATACCCCTTAGACCCCTGAGTTCATCTCCTTTCCGAGGCGCGAGGAACACGTTTTGTGGTCTAGCTGTGCACGCGGATATTACAGACGACCAGGTCTTTCAAGGTACCTTCTACAAGACATGCGACGTCCACAACCACCGAGGTATTAACGGGCGCAGTCACAAGCCGCTTCAGCGATGAAGAAGCCTAAAACAACCCTGTCGGCCTCGGAGTCCTGTTTTAATTGCGCACAGGTCTAATGCCTCCGCATATCCAATTTCTTTCATTGTTACGCAAACACGTGAGGACTCGGAGTGTTCATTTATCGGAAGCCTTTGTGGTGGCCCGTTTTTATGACCCACTACACCCGTACACCGTATCTATCCATATCTGGTGGAGGAAGCCCAGCACTGTCTCTCGATCAGACTTCCTAGCCTCACCGTGTACACGACATTCAGCAACATGGTTTGTCATCGATGTCATCCGTTAATAACAGAAAAATGGAACCAACATGCATCACGAATACACTACAATCATCTCCTGCGACACCTGTGCTTAGTAATCGCAAACTATACAGTTGCGGTGTATGATACTCGATTACGATGCACACGCACCACCCCTACCGTATTGGCGGCCATAGTCGGCATGTTGCCATTGTTGTATGGCATTCCGGGGACTGGTTGTTTGGCCTTTGAGAGGACGACAACGACAGGATAAATGCCAGTCGTTCTCACCTTCTACGACAAACCCACTCACTCAATCTTCGTCACTCGCAATGGACCTTTCTTCTGCTTCAAACGGTCCCATGGTCCCCCACTACACTCCGTATATCCCAACCCTCTTACCGCCCCAACAACCTGGACCATTCAGCCACGACGCGTTACATGCAGACCCTTGGGACGTCCATTCCGACAACCCCCAATATCCAGAACTCTTTCACAATGCCGACTCGTTTTCGGCATCCGCTTTCTCCCCGTTTTTCAATGCCCCTCAAGCCTTCGCCCCAGGGGGAGACCCTTTTCACCCTTCGTACATCAATGGCCAATCGCCATCGGGTGTTCTTGGGGCAACGTCGATTCCCCTCCCGCAACCGCGACATGGCCTATCCCAGTATATGCCCACAAATCAAAGCCTTGAAGCTACGTGCTCGTGCTCGACCTGTGTCGCCCATCGTACGGGTTTTCTAACCCAGTTCGGCGGCCAACAGCCAGCGCTTGCCAGCCAGGACTCCATGGCACCATCCACGCAAGCATCGCCGTCTTCTTCACGGCGGGGTCGCACCGCACCCTCTCCCTACGCCAGGCCACCAGTACTACACACACCGATGCAGTATCCCGGTGTCATCGACGTAGGCCTGGCCTTGCCAACTGGCGATACCGGATGCACGAGAAGGTCTAAGCGGGTTTCCGTCCTCCGTAATCGCCGCCGCACGCGCGAGATTCCGTTGGTCCGCGTTGAGGATCGCATCGAGTGGGTCCGCCACGACCTGCTGAAGATGACATTGTTATTCAATTGGTCTCCGGACGCGGAAGCCAAGGCACATGAACCCTGGAATGAGGTGCCTCGTGTGGTATCTTCGGTTGATGAGGTGGCATTATTAAGCGCCGCTTCTTCTGCCCCGAATGTCCCTCCTCTGCCTGGATTACGTTAGTTATGATTTGCATATGGTTGATGTACTGTTTCGCTATGCTTCACCGCCGATGTATTCTTCCCGTTTCCCTCTCTGTTGTCCCTTTGCTATAATTGTTTGTTCGCTTCCCTCATTTGCTAGACGCATCTTAGGTCCTATTGCCTCGTCGTAAACTATACTCTCGTATTTCTTATCGTGATGGAATCGTATCCACGATTGCTCAATCACCGCGTCCATTGGCTTACCACGAGGACTGTAAGGTTCGAAAACGGAGATCAAGATGCGGGTGGTCGTCTGCAAAATTGAGACATGAGGCCCGGTGACAACGAAACGAAGCCCTGAACTGTATGTGCCACGTGTTCGGAACTGCAGTCTGAGTGCGTTGCGTTGTCTCGTATCACCGTGTGATAGGAACGGTCCAAACGGATAAAGGGGTGTATGGGCGTCACCACTCATTGAACCGCGAGGGCCTCCAAGGTGGCGGGCAAGGTTCTTTGATTGATTAACAAGGGGTGTTTGTTATCCGTATACGTCGATCGTCGTTGGTGATGACCAATGCCATTGGGAGAAGGGAGGCCAGGAGGCCACAGTATAATAGGGGTGCAGGGGAACTTGGACGTTACGTTTACGGTATGTCCACATTGTCCAGAAGAGAGCGCAAGATTAAGATGGTGCATGACCTCCGTTGTTTTCGCAATCTCAGACCGCTTGCCATGTGTAGCAAACGCCGCCCCTTCTAACTAGCTAGCTATGTTAGGAAGTACTGCCAGGACGCTGTATGATGAGTCAGCGTGACAATCCGTGACGGAAAGTTCAATACTATTGGCTTTCTTCCGACACACCCACCAAAGTGACACTATCATCTCGTCCGAGTTCGCTGCAACAATGTCCCGAGGCCGTCTTATGACTCCCGTCTTCACCTTCCCAGACTGGGACAATTTTGGTTTGTTTCCATCGCTCATCATTAATTAGCTCTGCCTTAACGCATGCAATTCATACATACAGATGCCGTCTTTGGACTCCTTGTCTCGCTTATCCTCGCCACCGCGTTCATGAACCATATCATTCCCAGCTGCGTTGTCCTATTTTCGACTTCCGGAGACGCCCCGTTTTACCATGGATAACGAGCCCAATATCAGATCAGGGTGCTAGTACATATATTATCACCTCGACTCCAAAAGTAAGATTGTCAAAAGGTGTTGTTGAGGTCATTCTACTTGTGATTTAGTAAACTCCCAACTCATGATAGTAGCTAGCTAGCTAGCTTATGCATACAAGTGCCACAAGCGTACAACCTGCAGTAATAGAAACGCAAACGTATTTGATATATGTGAGACAAACTAACGTTAAATCGTGAAGATGCGTCTCGGGCATCTCGATATAAGTAAATAAATAACCATGTTGTCACATGAATACGCGCGGTGATTGGCCAGCACTGGCAGTGGTACGGATATCAGGTCCTCCTGCTCAAGCACCACAGGGATCTCAAGAGGAGTGGGCCTCAACTTCCACGTTCGGGGAAAAGATAAAGTAGAGGATTATTCTCACAACGTTATCGCTTACTCAGTCGACGGTGTCGTGGGCCGTGTGACACGGACGAGCGGACGCCCACGTCGTATGCATGTGCAGTGGAAGATAGGTTACCGGTTTCGGTCCAGTATGATTGATGTATTGGCCAGGTGGAAAGCACGCTCGTGCAATACCAGATCTGCGCGGTGCATTCGAGAATGTCACTAAACGTGAGGACGTCTGAGGGACAGGCCGCTTCAATATTGTGATCGATCGGGTTTCAGCAGTAGACTCGGTCTCGCATTCGCGCGCACACACCTTGGGCAACGTGTCAGTTAGCTTCTTCGAGGTTTGTGGATTGGCGAAAGAAGAGGAACGAATGTGTTATAGAATCTGGGGTCTCTATCTGTTGCAGGGCTGGTGAGATCTAGTAAGAGGTCGGCTGCAGTAGAGCCAGAGGTAGTTAGGTGCTTCAAGGAATCAGTTGAGCTAGCACGCGAGAAAAATTACAGGGCTGCGTCCCACCAGCATGGCACCCATGATACAATTTCAGGCCCATGATGGAGAAGTGGTCTGATTGGACAAGTATATTTTAACAGAGTTGAGCGCTCTTGCCTTTCAAAGGTTTGGGCAATGTCGCACATTGCATTTGGTATGCGATAAGGTACCGAATACCGTTTGCAGAATGCCTTGCGAACCCTTACCTAACCCCGAGGAGGATAAACATATAAGCACCCATTAGAAATCTTGATGTACGCCACCAGTGCAAGCACGCAAAATTACGGGTTGGGTTCGCCATTATGATGCCAAGCTTCAATGATATGGAAACCGTTTTGATTGGCGCAAAACTTCTGAGGTACATGTGGCATGTAGTACACCGTTCGGATGCTTCGACATGGGTTTGATTGTGCGAACTCCATTAATATACAAAACCGAGGCACGCCATGGATCATGATGACACGTTCTCATGAGGTGCGGGTTACATAGACTTGAACTAGGACTAGGGAAATGTCTGGGATTCCAGGGATTCCAAGGAAGCCAGGAGACCTCGGTAAAAATGTCAAAATGAGCAATGGGACGGATGCATTAATAGGTGAAGACGATGCGTGTGACAACATGAGGCATGAAGTTGGTAATATCGTATGTGAGGCCCGATACTCAAAAGCTTTGTAGGTCAAGACCCTACTGACTATCAACCTGCTTGGAGGTATTGTGTGAGGGCGGGTCCAAGCCTCCAAGGAGCTGTTGGAGGCCGTCTGAACGAAAGCACGATGAGAAAAAAGAAAGAGGAAGTGAGAGAGGAAGGAGCGAGCACGTGTGATTTGGTTGCGATGAGCGGGGCCGGTGCCGGACACGGGATTCCGGTCCAATGACGTCATTCTCTGGATAAACGTTGTCGTGGCTTCAAGTCAAAACTGGAACCGAGATGATGAACAACTCCCGGCAATAGGCACGACTGTAGCGTCCCTAGAGGTAACTGAATTTGCAACACAGCTCGCAATCTTGGTAACCACTTTCGATGCTGACCTTTGTTCTCTCATCGCAGCTGCGCGCCTAGCCGCCCAGGACCATCTCAAGTTCTCACTTGCAAATACTACCCAACCCCCCTGCCATCCAGGCCATTACAAAACCTCCGACTCCATACAGGCCAATTCCTCTCTCGAGAGTTCTGCCCCACACTGGCTCAGATCCCCTCTCTCTTTAGTAGAAACTCCAACCTCAACCTGGCATGGTGCCCGGTGCCCGCCCAAACCCGCTCTCACAGGACTAAAGCGGTGCTCCGAACTAGTCCAAGGCAAACGCGGGAAACCCGTTTACCCCAAACTACCACGAGCCGCACACACTCGCCTACCAGGCTGAGTCGGCTAAGGCTAAGGAGCTTGCTTGCCATTACTGCATGGCAAGCCAGATGGCACCTTGTCCCCCCCTCCCTGCACCCTACTATACGTTCAATCCTTAACGAACAGCCCCAAATCGTTACCATAGATTTTTCCTGTGTGTACACTCGAGAGATCACGCGATCACGCCTTGACGCAAGCCTGAAGCGATATAGAAATTGGAATTTTAAAAAAAATGGTGTCGTCATTGTGAGGAAAGGAGAGGGGCAGAACGCCGACAGCATCGCGTCATCTGCATTGCCCTAATTAAATTGGGGTACTCGCACCTATCTACACACAGCCGCCGTCACATCTACTACGTTTCTCGCTTTCGGCTAGAACAATATTGGGGCATTAATATTGCATTAATATTCATGCACGTTCTTACAAGTCCGAGTGGTGAACCGGTGAACGTGCGTCGACTCTGGGTTTCGATATTGACGAAACATATTCAAAGTTGCTAAATGGAGATTTCCCAAAGACAGCTAAGAGGTACCAGGTGAACCAGATAAAAGGACAAACACTGTAACCCAATTCTCTACCCCTTTGCTCACCCATTCGCTCTCTCGGTGCTGGTTACCGCTTTTCTACGCAAGTGTCTTGCCCCATACTTTGACGACTTCAAAGACCATTCGTAATAATGCGTGCTTCCACCACTGCTGCAATGCTATGCCTGGCCGCTGGCATCGCTTCGTCCGGCGCGCTCCCTGCCATAGTGTACACCTCTTCCTGTCTGTCGCACTCGGGATATTGACCGCGTTTTGTAGGTCTGAGCGCGCCGAGTCTCCAACAAACAAGGCTATCGCTCACGAGTTCGTCAAGGCTCTCACCAGCGCAGTTTTTGCCACCGGCGTAGTCTCAATGTTCGACATCTATTCTAAACCATCGTAGGCTGTTTCTACCTTTGTGGTGTTCATTTGTTCATCATCTGCCCACGTCCCAGTTCCAGACGTGAGTTGTTCCAGCGCTTCCAAGAACGAATCGACCACGAGCTTGCTATCCGCGCGCACAAGCGGGAGCTACGGGCGACGTCCCTCAACGATCTGGATTGATGGGGGATGACAGGGCTTATTTGAGTTGTTTAAAAGATCCGCGGCTGTAGATTATTGTGTCTGATTAGGGGTCGTGACAATGCAGCGGCTTACTACTTGTGGCCGCGGTGACCATGACTTGCACTGATAGATGTAATCCTGGCCAATTTAGATACAACCCCTGGCCCTTCGTGCATGACGACAGGCTTGTTCAGGATGACGACTTCGAATAATCGCGGGTAATTCTGAAGTGGCTTCAGGGTATTTCTATATTGAGAACGAATAGTTTAGATTAAATTAGATAAAGTATACGATCCGATCCGCCACTAAGTCTGACGCACAGAATGAAAAGACAATAGGGCTGCCTTGATACGTAAAGGCACGTACGACTGTACTTTCTTGAGACACCAGGATAGTCCAAGAAGTCACATCAGACGGGAGAGGGCGTAGCATGATCTAGTAGGCCCAAGTAACGAACTTCGCCTCCTCGTGCCCCAGTTCGGCCACAAGTCTCTTGTAGTACCTTCCAAGACAGAAGTGTCAATGTCCTTTGAGGATGAAAGCGAGAGGAAGTCCGTCGAAGAGAGCGAAAGGTGGTAGTCTGGACAACAGATTATATAAGACGTATTGCGGCTCAACTGTCTGCTCGGCTAGAAGGGTCGGTCGAAGGGCCGAGACTCTGCAAAAACAAAGCAAAGAGCATCATTAATTGCCCAACATGTCCCGCCTCACATGCACTTCGTGGATCATCGATCATCGATCATGTGTCAGTGCAATGTAACACGACAATGTCAGCAAAAGGAAATTTTTCCTTACTCGACCGGGACACGACTTGAAAGCTTACTTCAATATTGTAATGGCGTGCACCGGCAACCCTGGTTACGGCACGCGACGTCGGGTGAACGAGGGTGTAACTCGAAGCTAAGGCGCACTACGAGGGTCTGTCGGTGGCCCAAGTTTCAGTGTCGCAGGGATCCGAGCCCCAGGAGACGCACGCCTCACACTTGGTAGCGTCCGAGGATCAGTTGAGGTAGGGGACCTATGGACCATCTTCATCGCGTCAGATACAAGATCGCAAGCGAGACTAGGAATTGCGAGATAGTGCGTGATTCATATCTGTTGAGATCCGAACCCCGCTTACCAAGTGCAGCAAATGAAAGTACGGTCCGGATCGGAGTGTTTACGCAGATCTCTAGACATTGGAGTCCGGAGCTAAGTAGCTCACGGGATGTGAAAGAAGAAATGCAAACGCTCTTTTGACTCTGGCCGAGCACTCCACGACAACCCAGCGGGATGTACCCATACCTGTCGCTTAGTTCGCGGAGAGAGCCTGAAATCGTTTGAAACGTTGTTGTATACACGTATGACAGTGCGTCCACATACAGTAGTAGGCTAGTGCATGTGGTTATCGATCGATGATGCGACTTTTTAAATAGTTAATTCAATATATATTGTTGATAAGTACGTACACGTGCAAATATATACGATACGTCCAGGATAAGATATTACTGATGATACCAATCAATAATAGGTCGAATAAACGCTGGAGAATAGATATACAATGCAGAGTGGGGGTTGAACAAATATACGAGTGGAAGAATAGAAATACCGGAGCAGCAGAACACATACATGGAGTAGGATTGATTAGTTATGTGAGCTGTAGTGCACGATGCACAAGCAAGAGGGCGGTAGCGGTATTCAGCATCAGAGTCGTGGCAGATATCAGACCCCGGGTTCCCAGGACTCGTGCGCCTCATCCTCCGCGTTCATCGACCAGTTGAAGTACAGCACCATCTTCATCACGTCTGGCCGTACCCACTCGATGGTGTCATCAACCCGAACGAGCGGATACAGCCTGCGGAACGGCAACAGGGGAACCGGTACCTGTCTCGGCTCCACACGCGCGGAAGCGGAAGCGCTAGCGGCGGCTGGGCGGCCCATGGAGGCGGCGGACGCATCCCAGGTACGCACGATAGGCGTCGAAGCGCCGGTCGACCATTCGTATCCGGAAGCCGCAGACGTAACGGGGTCTATCCAGTTGACAGACGATGACGACGACGCCGAAGCCGCTGCGGGCGCCTGTCCCGACAGCGTGGGCACGGGAAGGTTCTGGATCCCGGTCCTGAAGAGGGACGCCTGTTGCTCCCCATTCTCAAATACAGCGGAGCTTGAACCGGAATGGTAGGGCGCCGGGGGTTGGGAAAGGAGCGCATAGGTGCCGTCAGACGCGCTGAAGGTCGGTTGGAGCGCAATGGGTGGAAAGATTCCAGGTTGTGGGGGTGGTGGTGCGGTGGGATTGGCGGCATGGAAGTGTGGTGTTACATGATAAGGGGGAGGACCTCCCTGAGGAGGGACTTGGGAGGGACGAAACGCCAGAGTGTCGACGTTAAAGTCGTCGAAGTTAAAGTCGGTAAATAGTATGTCATCGAGGGAAATCGGGACGTCCTCGAGTTGCGGCTCCTGTTGGGGAAGTATCAATGACAGTGATGGGTCGTCGATGTCGTCAAAGGAATAAAACGTGTTGGCCGGAATGGAGTTCATCGCTGATTTCAGAAACCCAGGATGAGGGATGCAGCGATGAGCAAACAGGGAGCGTCTGCGTAAGGAGCAGAGGATAGGAAAAGGTGGGGGGAGAGGGAAAGGGGAACTTAGAACATGGTGGAGAGTGCCTTGGGGACGTCTGTGTCGGCCTCTAGAGGGTTTTTTGTACGCTGGGGGTAAGAAACGAGGTCAGATGTCAGCCCATGCGACCATAATCATTAATCATATATGAAAAGTTTATGTATTGCTAGTGTCAAAATAAGCAAGCCAGGCGGCAAACGCGTGCTGTTTCGTTACCAAACGTAAAGTCGAGAGGCTCCCCCAAAACGTGAACGTGTCTGTAAAGAGGGGTGGCGTTAACAATGGCGCGATTGATGGACAGCTTGGCTTGACTGGAGTGGGTCCAAGACTAGATACGAACACGTGCATTGGTGTACAAAGTAGCCTGGTTAGGGGGTTTTGTGAGTGCGGGTAGGAATGGAGCCATGCACCAACGCACCGGCCGTTTGGCACTGGATATTTCATCATCGCAAATAAGAGCGTGCCAGACGTGCCCAGCGAGAAAACCGATCGCCTACTCTTTGCTTGCCTGTGTGTCCTCGAGGATTGAGGAGGAGAAGGGAAAGGGAAAGAAAGGGTCCGTAGGGAGGATCACAGGGGTGTGTGAGAAGTACGCGTTTATGGGAGAAACTCCCGGTTAATATCGGGCCGACACGCGGACAAAAAGCCAAGGTTTTCGTATCGCAATCAAGCCAGCCCTCGCCCATATATGTTGCGGCGTTCATCAAAATCTGAATTGGATACGGCACCGAACCGAGCACTGATTTCCGAGGGATCGTTTAGCGATCCATCCGATGCATCCATCAGGGCGTCGAAAGAGCTTTCTATCAGAATCCTGATACACGCCGCCACACCGCGCCCCCGGGCCTACCGTCTGCCGAGGTATCCGAAGCTACTGTACTTTAGTAGTAAGAGCGCAAAGAGGGTTACGAGGCAGGCACCGAAAGCCACGTTAGATTTGCGCAGCTTAGGTACCGCTATGGTATTCTCAGGACGCACGGCGGTTGGAGATGTTCAGCACTTGGTGTTCGATCGTGTGAATATCCTGCTGATGTATGAACGAGAGAAGAAAGATGGCACTTGTCAGGTTCGTTCTCACGGGCGGGTCCACTGATCCTTTCAAATGACGGATCATGCCCACATTATGAAGTCGGACTGGGCCTGGAAAGGGTCATAGCTATTCAGTGTGAATTGCAGTCAAAGGGGCATGAAATGAGTGATGGCAGGCGTGCATTAATAGGTGAGAATGATGCGTATGGCCGGCTGGACATGAAACTGTAATATCTTATGTGAGAATGGTACAAGCAACTACCAGAGACCTTCTGAAAGACATGTGGTAGGGAAGAAAGGCGGTACCTGTTGCGTACCCTGCAGTGTTGGGCGAGTTTTTGGTTGTCTTGGGGGACGACCTTTGCCCCGTCATGTAAAGCGCATGTTCGCATGACCCAAACGTTCAGTAGAAGGGCAGAAGGGTAGAGACAGATCTAGACGCCTTGGGCTTAGACGGATACAATATGTTCCTCACGTGAGCACTAGGGATCACGTGCAATGGTCATGCTTCAGCCAGAGAGTCAGAAAACGTCTTGTCTCCGCCAACAGCATCGGATTAACATTGACGGTGGCGCAGCACAACCCACTGAGGCGGCCGTGGCATCTCGGATGGGAATGTGCACAACCTCGGATGTGGGGACACTGGCGATCGGCCATCCGAAAACACCGTATAAGGAATTGCTCCCGTTGGGAAACGAGATCGCCCTTGAGCGCCACGGCCGCCACTGATCCCCGCAGCATGTGGTGAGGTGTCTACTCGGATGTCTGCATGCCATCAGACACGTCATCAGTTGGCTTCAGCATGACGGGTGGAAGAATGCTGGACTGTATGAATGGGAGTAGATCGATGCGGGTGTCCTAGTGAAACCACGAACTGATCAGCACCGGGGAGTCTCATCATGGCATGGCAAAGCGTAAGTCACGATTATGATTAAAAAGAAAGGGGAAGGAAAAGAATGATCGGCAGCGCCGTGAAGGTCGAACCCGAATCAGAGGGTACTGTTGTTTACCCACATGTCGGACAGCTCCCTGGATCCAGTCAGTCACGGCTGGTCACCTCAATTCTGGGTTTGTTGCTCCAAAAAACTTGGGATTGAAAGCTATGAATAGCTACCTTCACCCCACATTTAAATTATTTTATTAGCTCTTTGTGTTGAGCATAGGCATTGTGTCCGGGATCGTGTCCGGGCTATCCGACATGTGGGTAAACGACAGTATTAGAAACCAGTCTCATCCGGTCAATCCTAGATAAGGCCGGGGATGCCGTGAGGTGGGTGGTCCCATAACGTCCGCCTCGGTTCATCGGGTCGAAAAACGACACCCGGTAAAGCCGGTATGGCCGGTATTGCCAGCACATTCATCCACATCCACTTTCCGTTTTGCAATAGAGTTTGGCGGTCTCGGCGTTTATCAGGTTCTGTACCTGGTACCGAGCCGAGGAGTTGAGTTGAAGGAAACATCTTACGCGTAAATCCATGATGACCTTGAGAGACTCTATCAGAAGCCTGAAACGCACCAGCTGCGGATGCACGGCTATAGGCGGAGTGGCGAAATTTGACGTTTTCGGTCATCTGAAACGTATTGATGAATGGGAGAGAAGAGAGGCGCCCTTTGATAGTTGGCTCTCACGAGGCGGTCCTTCCAAATGAAGGATTACACCCGTACTGTGAGCTGGCGAGATGACATGATTTGTTCAAGGATATGAGTGATGATTTACTAAGCGGGAAGGATGCGTATGACAACATGATCAACTGGACATGAAACGGTAATAGCGTATATGAGGTTAGATGTTCAAAAGCCTGGTGGGACAAGGCCCTGCTGGCCACCCTGCTTGGGGGCATTGGGTGAGGGTGGGTACAATGAGCTGCCGGAGACCATCTGAAATAGGGCGTGAGAGGACAAGGGTGTTGGAGAAAAAGAGGGCACGCATACCTGCTGTGCACCCTGCTGCTGAGCGAGCATTTCGTTCTCCTGCGCGACGACCTTTGCCTCGTCCTCGAGGATGAGAGCGAGAGGAAGGCCGATGAGAAGGGCGGATGTTGTCACGACCCAGATGACATTTCCAGCGAATTTTGTGGTGCGCTTTACGAAAGACGCGGTTTTTGAGACCTTTGAGGTGAGGGAGTGACGGGTGGTGGGTGGGACGATGTCCTTGAGGGCAGCGAGGCGGTCGAGGAGGGATTCGTCGACGGGAGAGTCGGACTCTACGGAGGAGAGGGAGATGGATGAGGAGGTGCGCGAGGAGGCAGGGGAGAGGTAAGGAGAAGACTGGGCCTGGGGGTCTTTTTCCTCGACGATTTCTACCTTGACCATTGTAGAAAAGAGGAGAGTGTGCTTAGTCAGACAAGCCACGGGGCCGAGGCGGATAAGGCGATGACATAAGCGAGATGTATGCGGCACCGAGAAAGGAGAGAAAAAAGCGACGGTTTTCGCGAGTCGAGAAAAGGCCGAAACGATGCGTTCATCCGCTTTGCTGTGCTCTCCTGTGCTCTCCTTGCTCTCGCTTGTTTCTTACCGCTCTTCATCCATCATTGATCAAATATCATCATGAATAACAGCTCTCCTACCTCTGATTCCTCCACTTCCCTTTCTCAACAGACCGGTGGTCAGTAGTCATACTTATTACCGCATACAAATACGTTCACACACACACACGCTCCATCTCTCAAACTACTACCATGCCATCCATGTTCTCTTCTTCCCTCTCTCGCGATCCAGCCCTCTCCCTACCTTCCCCTTCAGTTCAGAATCAGATTCATGAGCTCGCAAAAACGCTCCCTCCGCCAAGAAAGCAGAACATTGCCTGTGATGCATGTAGGTGCGCGCAGTCAATCAAACTCTCCGGTCCCCCTTCCACCTCCTCATCCCTCAACGCCTCGCGCGTCTCTCTTTCCCCCACGCCACAGGCAGAGGAAAGTAAAATGCCACCAACTCCCTGGCCAGCCAAAGGTACCTCCTTCCCCTCCCACTTCGACGCCGTTCGCTAACCGTGCCTGGCGCTTCCGCAGTGTCAAGTATGTGTCCTCCCTCTTCCGTCTCGCCTCACGCGCCACTCACACACACCACCCACGCTCAGCACTGTATGGTTAAAAATTATCCATGCACGTCCGTACTCTTCCCCATTTCTCTCACCCCGTCGCCAAGTCAACGTCCACCTGTATAGACATCACGCACAACAGGCCACCAGCGAGAAGAAACGCATCGCCACCGTAAACCGACGTCCTCGCACCTACACACCAAACCCCCAACAGAGGTCTGTCTTCTCCCTCCCCTCCCTCTCTCACACGCCCTGCAATCGCTTCCCATGCAGCCATCTCGTCCCCGTTTCCATGTCACTCACCTTTCTCGCTACATGTTTATAGCCCACCCGCTCCTGACAAGCCGTTTGTATTCCTATGTCTATAACCTCTGCCTCACTCTGATCGAATTCAAGAGCCTACCTTGCCTCTCCCGTTTCCCCCAGTCCCCAATCCACTACGTTTCACTATCCTCACTCCATTTTCGGACCTCCAGTCAGGCGTCATACGAATTTCCTAGACCTCCTCGCCTATCTTCTATCTCCTCCTGAGGAAGTACAGTAAGCCATATCGGGACCATTTTTCTGCAAGTGTCGTCTCATCCCCTCGTTTCAGCGATCTGAATGGTTCCCTATTACCTGCGTACCGTCTCAACCCCTGGAAGGACTGGGGTGAACACGCCTACAAGTTCCAAGATGAACATTTCCGCTTAGAGTGCGTCCCTTCCACCTTTCCTACATTGACATCGCCATTCCTCTATCCCGCTCCGAAAACTCACCTGCGTTCCGCTCGCCGTCCATTCTCAGGTTTGCGCTCGACCTCGTCGAAGTCTACTTTCAGGTCGTGCATACGCGTCTCCCATTTCTCAATCCCACACACTTCCGCGCCCATCTGAACGTGAACGTGCCTCAGTATGCATCTATCTACACGAACAATGCGTCAACCTCCAGCCCGAGTCTAGACGACTCGCTACATCCTGCACTAATGGCGACCGTCGTCGCATGGGGTGCCAAGTTCTCCGAACACCCTCTTCTCGTCGCAGATCGTCACAACTCCCCGACCCATCAGAGTGGTCTTGCCAAGACCCTCATCGGACGCGCACGAGAGGTCGCAGAGTCCCTCAAAGTGCATCGCATTCCTGCGATGGAGCATGTCGTCATTGCACTTCTTATTGAGCCACTGCAGAGCCGTACGTTGCACCCGCCTTCCTTCTACGACACTAATAGATCCGTCTTTCTTGGTCTTTAGAGATACCAGAAGATGCGAGTGGTCAGTGCACATGTATAGCTTGAGGCTTTTTCGCGTTGATCCATCCACCCATATAGGCTTTCGCGGTTTCTGGCTGACATCTGCTATCCGGCAGTTGTTTGAACTTCAGGTGCGCACCAACGTTTCCCACACCCTGGATATCATACGACTCGGATTCCATGTATAGATCAACCATAAGTCGGTGATTTCGAACATTCAGGATCAGGAAGTGCGGGGTACGATGATATTCGCATGGTGGATGGCGTGTTTATCAGATGCGTATGGTGCCGCGTACTACCGTCGCAAGCCCCAGGTCGAGGACGAGGATTATGACGTTGATTTCTACACCGTTGATCCCGTATCTATGGACCAGGATGGGCAAACTAAGCCAGACCCACGAGAACACCTTGAGGTGCGACCGATTTTCCTCATTATATGACAATGTCTCATCCCATTTTTTAAAGTTCTTGGTATGCTCCCTTCGCGAGGTGATACTTCGCACGTAACCATGTAACGCTGACAATGTTTAGGGCTACTATCGCGCCGCACACGCTCTCGCACGCATCTCTAGACACATGTCCAAAAACCTCTGGATCCCGACGACCGAGTCTGAGGGTGTACCCGTCGAGGTTCTCCGCGTGATCATTCAACAACTCAACGATTGGCGCACACAATATCTCCCTCGCGTCGGTGTGCCAACGGACTTTGCTGCAGAATGGGACTTTGTATCAGCAGTGTCGGCCTGCGCGAGTGACGCCACGTTCCACATCATGTGGATCATTCTCTTCAACGCGCTCGACGACCGAGGAATTCGCGAGTGTTTGGGTTCACCACACAGTGCTGGCGCAGGTGTAGGTGCGGGCTCTGCACTGACCGCAAACACCAGCGAGCTGCAGCAACAGATCGAGGAGCTCAAGACCAAGGTGTTGGATGAGGCGTTACATGGTGCGATGCGCATCGCCGGCTTGGTGTGTTTCGATAGCCGTCTATCTCCCCATCCATATCTAATCTGATACCCTATAATCACCCAGGCGGGCGTGCTAACGAAGAACGGCTACCTCCGACTCGACCCGGCGGTGATGCACGTCTCGTGCAACTACGCGGGCATCCTCCTCGCACGTTTCGGGCGTCCAGAAGTGCAGAACTGCATCGAGGGCCTCGAGCAGTACTCGCATTCATACGAAGAAGCCGCCGATCAGGCGCAGGAACTCCGTCGCATGTTTGCGCTCGCGCGCGCTGGACAGACCGACTTTACGCACATGGCTAGTGCTGTCGCGCATCAGCAGCAGCATCCACATCAGCACCAGTACCAGCATTCGCCAACAACGCAACAACAACGGCCGCAGATGACGCAGACACCTTCGCAGGCGCAATCACAAGCGCCCACGCAGGGATCTGCATCGGGGCTGGGCAACGGAATGTATGTCGACACGTCGACATTCTGAGTTGCTGTAGTAGAAGCCGAGAAGAAACAAACGACGAGGAGCCCTCCCCTTTTTCCACCTTCAAATTCCGTCTTTTTTGTCTTGTCTTTTGAGGGGAAAGAGAGGGAGAATCCCCCAATTGTGTACGTGTATATGCTGGGTAAGAGGGGCGTTTTTGGGACGCAACCTAGACTGGTTAGAATTGGGTTAATTCTGGACGCTCTTCAGGCGTTTTATAGTTTATTTCTTTCACCCCGCAGACTCAGTACTCGGTACTCGGCGCCTGACGCTCAGCTAGTTTAGGATGATGACGGGCAGTTCCTACTATAATTTTTTTCTTTATTCTTTTTTTGTTTTGTATGTGTATGTGTAGTACGCGTCGCACCCTCGGGCTTGTATCTTTTTTCGTCGTCTTGCCTATTGTCTCGAGTTGTACCTCTCCCCCGCCCTTTGTTTTTCTTATGACGATGTTTCGAGAAAAATATTAACTAGCGACGGCGGAGCACCTACATGTACAGGCACACACCTTTTACCATCCTGTCTCTTGTCCCAACACAAATGACTGTAAATTCGGACTCGACATACTATTGTACATGAAACGACAAAGTTGTGGGAAAAGGGGAGCAACTGCGGCCCTACTCGTTCCTGTGGTTCCTCCACGGGCGGACCTACGGCACGGCAATGTTTATCTGATATATATTGATAGGCTGTCCGTTGCAGGGTCAACAGGGTCCGAAAAGTCAAATAAAGTGCGCGGCAGATCTGGGAGCGGGCTCTCTACCCTCCGACCCATGAGTCATAACACCCTTGACGCCCACTGGCGGCACCCAATACTCAGACAAGCGGGGCGCGCGCCAGAGAGTTGTGTGTGTGCGTGTGGGTGAGTGTGCGCAAGTTCCCGTATATGCGGCGTCCCCACCCACCGGAAACTTTCGCTTTATCGCGAAAAGAGAGCGCGCGCGGGGAACCAAAAAGTCTAAAACTATAAAAACAAAAGCCCGGTGGGTGGGTACTGGACTCGGAGCCCTGCCAGCGGGCGCGGAGCCTTGGGCGCGGGCGCATCAAGCCATGTACGTACAGTAGTGTGTTATGTATTGCGCGCATTTGTATGGTTAATGAAACGCTGGTGACGTAGCTAGCGGAGGCGAGAAAAAATTTGTGATGATGCCAGTTAATAATAAAAAAGGAAAGGAAACAATAGAAGGAATGAAAAGAAACAAGATGATCGATTGACACAGTATGTCGCATACGCCTCACTCAGTTAGGTTGGTTGCATATGCCATACCATATGTGCGACTTTTGGGTGCGACACGGCCAGGATACGGATACGTTTTGTTTGTCTTATTGTCCATGACAGATATGACGTCTCGGGTAGCTGTAATAAGAGAATGCAAAGTTTGTTTTAAGTCTAACTTGGGTTGGAAACACTTATTAAGTCTATTCCATACTCCGCAGTTCCAACCGCATCACCCCCTTACCCCGACCTAGCCTAACCCCTTCGCAACGTAACGCACATGCGTGCTCTACGAGTGTTTCTATTGTTCAGCTGTCAACTGTGTGGCCGCGGGAGCAAGGAACCATCAGCTACGACCAGGCACAAACGTTACGAGATACCAATGGAGGGGATCAAATATACTGGTGGGAGATGGAAGCTTACCGGTCTTGGAGGCACTACGATAGGGCGGATGTAATTCGCGCTACGGCAAGAAAGGTAAGCGCGAGACAAGAGACAAGAGAAACGGAAAAGGCAAGACGTACGCGGAGCGATAGCGGCGCACATAGGTGATCGCGTGATTCTCGATTTCGTCCGGCTCGACGCCGACGATGGCCCAGTCTCCCGGTGTGTCTGCATCGTCGATGTAGCGCCGCTCGACCTCGTCCGGGCTCAGCGCTGGCCACCAGATGCGCTGCGCTACACGCGCAAGGACGACCGCGACTTGTTTGGGGACCACCGGGGCACGCGAGGGAGGGTTGTAGGTAAGCGTCGAGACGAGTTCGAGGAGGTACTCGTATGTAAGCGTTGATGGACCTGGGAGTGCGAGCGTGCAGTCGACAGCAGGCATCCCCATGAGGTTCGAGAGAGCCTGAGCAACGTCCATTACCTGTGTGAGGAGAGATAAGCAGACATCGAGCATACAGAGGCTATCAAAATAAAACACGCACATGTACTGGGCGAGTCTTGGTCTGACCATGATTGAGGTTCCACCATATCGGCCACGCTTATCGTAGAGTTTGAGCTCAAGGAGAGAATGTACTGCAGGACGGAAGGGGGGGATGGCTCACATGATATATTGTTGAGGAACTTGTCCTCATATCCGAACATCGGGCCAGGTCGAACAATCGTGGCAGAGGGGAATGCCTCGCGGACTGCAGTCTCACCGGCAGCTTTAGAACGATAGAACTGGGATGTCGAAGTTGGCGAAGCGTTGAGGTGCGATACGTGGACCAGCCGAGGGACGCCAACGCTTGCGGAGACCTTGGCGATGAGCCCAGCACCTTCGGCGTGCACATCGTCAAAAGTGAAGTTTCTTCGGGAGAGGGGCAAGGTCGGCGCCACGGTCGGCTCGAAAGAGAGGGCAGACGCACTTTGTCTCGTAATTACGGCCGACGAGATTATACACGATATCCGAGTGCCGGACGCATTCCGCGATCTGTTCCTTCTTGCGGATGTCCCATTCCTGAAATAAGGCATTTAACACCAGGCATTTTCTAAAAGACGGTCAAAACGGAGGATGGACGGACCATTGAGACGATCTGTCCGAGGTCGCCGGTAACCTTCAAATGCCGTTTGTCGTCTTCATCGCGGTAGGGGATGACGATCTGAGTGCCCGCCTTGGCTATACGAGCCACATCATTAACGGTTAGAGTCTCGACTCTCGTGGAGGGAAAAAAAGGAATCGCACCGAGCTTAGAGACGAGATAGCGTCCGAGAAAACCCGTGCAGCCAAAGACGGTGGCAACGTGTCCTGTGACCGCGCTGCGCCCAGCAGGGCCTTGAGAGACGATCGGAGGCCGGTCGGGCAAGGCGAGTAAATCGTGCACGGCGCGCTGAAACCGAGCCCACGACAACGAGGTCAGCGTTGAGCTATCTAACGGGGAGGAGAAGGGGAGGGGGGAGAAAGGAGAAAATATACCCTGCCTGTGGGTACTGCAACACGCGGCAGGCGCACGAATGTGGCAGAAGCAAGGAGCATGGGGGAGGCGAGGTGTATGTGTTGAGCCCGTCTATCGCACAGGCTCGTGGGTCGTGCGTTGCGTTGCGTGGGTCGTCGTTGATTGGTTCGCTGTCGTCGGTAATCTCCGTAACCTTAACCCTATCATCATCGTGTGGTATCCACGTGGTCTTATCTCTATCTCCAACTCACTCGGATCTTTGAAAGTTTCCACCTTTTGCCACACACACACACACAGTGTGTTCAAAATCAATGGTCCAAGGAACCACCAAGGGCCTGAAATCAAAGCCCACCAGCGATGCACGACGTACCCACAAGGCAGCTGCCAATACGAAGAAAGGCCGTCGCACGGTCGCACCCAAAAAGGCTGCTGCCATCAAGCAAGCATCCATGCACAAGGCTAGTAGTACCTCGATTTCCTAATTCTTTTTTTGATTCCTACTGCGCACCCCCCACCCTACCTCATTCTTTTCGCCGCTCAACCCAACTGAATGGTGATGCAGGCACTCAGCGCCAAAATAAACAAGTCTGTCGAACAACAGATGGTGAACGCCGCATCATCTGGCAAACTCACGATCATGAAATCTGTAGGCACGGAGAGGTGAGCACCGAGCACCGTTTCTCCACCAACCATGCGGCTTCTCGTCTTCGCGTCGCTTTTTTTTTTTTTAATTTCAATTTTTCGTCTCCTTTTTGTTTCCTATTTTTACTTCTTCCGATATATTGAATATGGTGGAGCAACTCGTCGCTCGGGCTCTGCCCAACTCCCCTCTTATTCCGCTCGCTTTCCTTCCGGGCGCCGTACAAGTATTGGTATGGTGCCACTGTACCGTGCCTCATGGTTCTCCGCATGCTTCTTGCCATACTTGGCCACGCTAACACGTGTTGAT
>QFEY01001432.1:0-27166 GCA_003316435.1 Russula virescens
ACCGGGCCGGCTCGGGTGGCTTGGCTCCGGCTTGGCTCCGGCTATTGAGCCTCCGCAACACTAGGCGCTGTATGGGCTGAAGCAGGCCAGGCGCAAATGGTATGAGGCACTCAAAGCTATACTGATTGAGTTAGGCTTTGTTGTCAGCAGTGCAGACCCGGGCGTGTTCTACGCCTTCATTGGGGAACACATCCTCATTGTGCCCGTCCACGTTGATGACTGTGCCATGACTGGCAGCTGCCCGAAGCTCATCCATCTCTACAAATGGAAACTCAATGAACGCTATGCCCTCACCGACCTCGGCCCCATCAGCTGGCTCTTAGGTGTCAAGGTCACAAGGGATCGCAAAGCCAGGACAATCTCACTGTCTCAGACCAACTATATTGAGTCTATCTTGTCATGCTTCTCCCTATCTGACGCCAAAGGGTACAGCACACCCATGATCCCTTCGGCTGTGTATGGCAAATCCAATTGTCCGGCCACAGCCACCGATGCAGCACACATGTGCAAGGTTCCTTATCAAGAGGCAGTTGGCAGTCTGATGTATGCATCGGTTGCCACACGCCCTGACATCACCTATGCAGTATCAACTCTCTTGCAGTTCTTGGAGAATCTGGGGGAGGCACACTGGGAGGCCGTGAAGCAAGTGTTCCGGTACCTGTTGGAGATGCAACACCTCGCACTAACCTATGGGGGAGAGCGCCATGATCTGGAGGGGTTCACTGATGCAGACAGAGCTTCACAGGACCACCGCCGAGCCATCTCAGGCTACGCTTTTCTCATCGACAGCAGGGCAATCTCCTGGAGCTCCAAGAAGCAGGAACTTGTGACACTCTCCACAGCGGAGGCAGAATACGTGGCAGCGATGCACACCGCAAAAGAATGCATATGGCTGTGTTGCCTAATAGGTGAACTCTTTCCAACCTCGATCTCACAATCAACCACTCTCCTTTGTGACAACCAGGCTGCCCTATGTCTTGTGACAGATGATAACTATCATGTGAGGACAAAGCACATCGACATAAGGTACCACTTTATTCGTGATACCGTCTCTCAGGGCACCATCGACATGCTCTACTGCCCCACCGACGACATGACCGCAGACATCCTTACAAAGGCGCTCCCACGCTGGAAGGTTGCCTGCCACAGGCTCGGGCTTGGGCTGCATTGCCCCTGCGGGGGAGTGATGAAATCTGAGGAGAACGGGAGTGCAGGGTCAACTCACGCCGATGAGGAGAAGCGCTTGAGCCAGACTCGTGCTATGGAGTAGGGATTGGACAGGACTGCACTCAATGCTTTGCTCAGGTGCAGGAAGGAACTGGGGTCCGCATGGGTGTGGATCCATGGCCGTTGATTCATTTTCTTATCGCCCTATGGGCACATTTTGTTTCACCTTGCTTTATTGCTGATCAATTATCTAAGCTACACGGCGGAAGCAGGTGACCTACGAAATCATGAGGCACCCACGCTGTCAACAATCAGTGCGCCCTGAAAGCCAACCAGGGCGCCTAATACTTCTTTTCCATCGCAACGACCTCATGGACACAATACCAGTTTATATCGTGCGTATCTCAATTGCATGATTACTTACGAGTTTCACTTTCGTTGCCCGAGGGTCACTTAATAGTGCCCCGAGCTTTATATTAACTTTGAGGACTATTTAAGCGCGATGTGCGCAGAGCTGAATGCTATCTGATTTTGGACTCGGACGCCCCCTCTCATGTGCCTTCACTCCATCCCCTTTCCGCTCACGCTGCCCGGAACTCACTCCGAGCGGTCCTCGTCTTCACCACGCTCAAACCTTCGCTCCCGCTCACGCGCTGACCCTGTCGGGGTCCCTCGCTGCTAAGTCACCATTTTATTAGCGACAACTTCAAGTTGAAGCTGCGGACGTCCATTGCCCCGGGCCACAGCCAACGCCGCCATCGAGGCATGCCTTTACGCTTATGGTCTTACAAGTAGACTCCCATCGAAATATCTGTCATATCATAAGATAATAGATGGATAAGGCCTTATCGGAGGTCATCGAACGTTCTTTTGTGGTGTCCAGATTGGCGACAGGAGATAGCATGGCATGGTCGTTCGGATCAGCATCGAAGACGCTCCGAGGCGTTCGTTCCAAGCGCCTAACGGAATTGCCCACCATACACTACAGGAGATACATAATGTCCCATAAAGTGTTCTTTCCACTCGGACGTGGATCACGCAGTCGGTACTTTGATCACCAAACACTCAAGGTTCAGTACGTGACACAGAGGTAGATATATAGACAAGACGGTTACCCCGGGTAGATTTCAAGAAATGCATGCCGCCTGGAGTATGACCCTTCGAGTTCTCGTAATAGGATCTCTGTGCTCTCTCATCCAAAACCAAGTTTGAAAGCGATTGTAGCTATCCGGGGACGAGGACACTTTCAAGATCATGCGACTCTCCTATATTGTGCCCTTCGTCAGCATCCGATACAGTACACCTGAACCGTGCGCAAGGCAAATGTCATCACATTTGATGTGCTGCTTTCTGTACCGATTCACATACAATTATAATGCCGTAATGGCTGATACATCTGAAGCACTGACGCCTTGTGAGATTGAGTATTGTTTGAGTGCACTCGTCTCCACGAAACATCAGTGCCGAGATTACATTAGTACGATTATGGTTCTTCCCCACTCTATTAGATCCATCAATCCTTCCCAACATCATGCTCGTATGCCAGTGGGCTTCCATCCTTGCGGGGTCGAGTGCACCTCCCTCTTCACTCGAGACCTCCGGAAAGATGGCTAACCATGGTGAACGACCAATTAAAGATTGGGGGACAAAAAAGAGAAAACCTTCAGAGACAACCGAGGAAAGCACTAGGAATTACCCTATCAACACCCCAAGGCATAAGGTGTAGAAGACAGGCACACGCCCGCCAGGTTGAGATATGCGTCCAGGGTCAAGCCTCATTTCAATCTCCGCTTGGTTCAGGTTCAGGGGAAAACCCACCTAACCGGAACACCGGCCCGTAAGTTCCCACATCTCGCATACATAACGAGTACAGTATTCTGGCCAAAAAATACGTACAGTCGGCGCCAGGGGGTACAGTAAGGGACGTCATACATAGATACTCGAGCGAGAATCAGGCCAGCAATACAATATGCTCGACCAGGGTTCCTGCCCCATGGTCCATGGTGGGTTCACTATCAATACCAAATCAATACACAAACCGATACAGAATTTCTCAAGAAAAGTCTTTTGGGTAAATATCA
This sequence comes from Russula virescens, assembly GCA_003316435.1. NCBI lineage: Eukaryota > Fungi > Basidiomycota > Agaricomycetes > Russulales > Russulaceae > Russula > Russula virescens. Next base: position 3,249 of record QFEY01001432.1, read on the forward strand.
GACCGTAAATGTATAGCCCGCAATGAGCAAGCTTAGCGCAATCGTTGGTATAAACAACGTCAGCTTGAAACTGTGATCCGCGGAGTCAAAGGATGACCAAGAGGAAGGCTTGGGAGGCGGAGGGTAGCGTCCACCGAATGCGAGCGCCTCAATAAGCCGTTGCCCGCCGGCCATCCACCACCGCTCGACCTCGGCGTACGCGTCATAGTCAAAGACGGCACCGTTCTTCGTCCGGTCTGCCCACTGGTTCGGGTTCCCGTCCTGGATCGGCTTACCCTCTTGCTCCGCCGCCATCGCAGCGCGCATAGCGTCGTCCCGCGCGCGCTGTTCCGGTCCGTCGGACAGGTGGTAAATATTCTGGTTTAGTCGCGAGGACTGTTGCGTCGCCGTCGCCCGCGGTAGCCTTTTGTTTCCGAGAATAAGCAAATCAGCGTTCGCTGTCCGGAGAGGGAAAAGGAGGAATGGGGTGAAAACGCGTACCGGAGGCGTTGGTATGCTTTGAGAAGAGCTGGGAGTTGCGAGAGTGACGAAAGGTGTGACAGCAGGGCGCCGAGGACCGCTGCATCTTCGATGGCCATTGCCCCGCCTTGCCCGCGGTAAGGCTAGAGAAGGACCGAACATCAGTAAATATCAACTGATGATAATAAAGGGACATACCAGCATCGGATGGCACGCGTCTCCCAAGAGAACCAGGCGTCCCTTCGGGTGGACCCAAGTGGCGAGCGGCTTGTGGTCCATAAGACGCCACTTTGGTGTTGATTTGACAAACGACAGGAGCTTCTGGACCCTACAACAGCAGGAAGCCAAATGGGTTCATGACTGATCCGCAAGCAGTTGTCCGAGTCGCAGACACGTTACGTACCGTGGCTCAAAATCCGCAAAATCGTCGCGCATCTTGTCTGCGCTGTCTTCCATCGGCCACGACTCAATGGGTCCATCGTCTGGGAGGAATAACGCGAGGTTGTACTCCTCCTTGGCTCGCTGTGGCAGATCCGACAAGTTCTCGGTCATTACCGCAAAAGAAAAAGCAACCGTCAAATAAACAAACACTCACGATACAATAACCCATGAGGTGCCGGCCAGGCGCCATCCATGCCGTCATCTCGGGCGTCTCGACAAACTGACGAAGCTCGGGATCCTTAAGCATGAGATCGGTGCGTAAGACCGCGCGATACGCCGCGTCGCCCGTGGGCGCAAGCTCGTCATCGAGGCCCGTGACCACTTTCCGCAGCGTACTCTTCACGCCATCAGCGCCAACGATGAGGTCCGCATAGAGCACCTTGCCGCTTGCGAGCGTAACACTCGGACCACCTGCAACCCCCGGGTCAGGCTGCACGTGACGCACGGTGCTGCCAAGTCGAATATCCACGCCGGCCGTGCGCGCGAGGCGGTGGAGCATCGCTTGGTAGTCTGCACGATGCACGTGGTAGTACGGCACGCCGTGATCGTGTTTCATGCGCGCGCCCCAGGATGTGTATCCGATGCGTTCGCCCGTGTCGTACCGTCGGAAGACGATCGCAGCCGGCTCGACGGCGCATGCTGCTAGTGCAGGGCCCAGCCCCCACCGCAGCAGCAGCCGCGTCGCATTGGGGGTAATTTGGATCCCCGCGCCAACATCGCGGAGCTCCCGTGCAGACTCGAGGACCGTCACGCTATGCCCTGCATGCGCGAGCGTGTACGCTGCCGCGAGGCCGCCGAGTCCCGCGCCGACGACGATGATGTCGAGGCTGAGGGCGGCACGGCGACCATCGTAGAGAGGTGGGACATTTTCGAGGGGAATATGTGCGGTTGGGTCTGCGGGTGTGTTTTGGTGGAGTTGCATGTACTGGAGTGGAAGGGGCGAAGTGGAGGCTCGGATGTATGAAGTATGTGCAATACGTTCTGGCCCTTTTGAGGGTATGGCTATCAAGGGTAAGGGTTGTGAATGTAATGGTTGTGAAGGTAATGATCGTGAATGTGAGGATTGTGAATGTAAGAATGCAGGCAATTCATTCCATCGTGGCTTCTGTAGTTTGTCCGCAGTCCGTTTCTCGATTGTCCTATGGCGAGCAAGATCGTCCCCTTTAGGTAATCAGTCGTTGAAAACTCGTTGCATATGTCTGTATCGTCTAGAGGAGCTAATGCACGTTGCGCAGTCGGCGAATGGTGGACTTCGCTATGAGTTCTCACCCACGTGAGATGATCGAGGATACCTCCCCTGCTTCAAGTTGGGCGGCATTCCTGATGGCTCCTGTGAATGAACCGCACGGGCATGGGGAGGAGCCTGAAGTTCGAAGAAAGGGTCACTATGATCAAGGGTTTTCGGTTGTTGAATCAAGGGAGTGCCGCAGCTGCGTGGTCTTCGATTCTCGCCCTAGAGAAGTCTAGAAAATTGGATCGCTATGTTTCAGTACGGTAGAGGCCGCATAATTATTCCCTGCTTTCGGAAGTTACGGACATTATGGAGGACAGAGCATAACTCTGCCAGCAAATCGCTACATCGACACTGATATTGTTGGCATCATATTTCGTCCAGAGATGGGGTCCTCTTGCGTCAAGCCTCAGGCGATGCGGGAGGTGGGACATCCATTGTTCGATGTCCATACTATCCTCCTCACTGACAAATCATACCCGGGCTTGCATCCGAGTACATGTCTTCCGCCTCCGAAGGAGTCATGCCACAGCCCACACATAAGCGTGTACCCATGGTTTATGGGGACACAAACCCGCGAGGGTTTCTTGACGGGTAGCGAGGGGGCCATGCGAGGGAGAGACGAGCCCTCAAATTCTGTCGATGAATAAGACCAAAATTATAAATTAGACCCGAATTGGACGTGCTGTTGAACTTGATGGGACACTCGCCTCTCCGAATGGTGCATGTTTTTGGCCCGACTGTATGTTACACTAGACGAGCGACCTATATCCCATAACGTCGCTTGTGTAAGGGGTTCACATGAGTCAGAATGTACGGACAACATGGAAAGCGAAATACCCATGTCGCTCGAAGTCCTTTGAAGATAGCTGCTCGTAGAGAAAGAGAAGATCCAAGGATAACTGTAGTTGTTGCCATTGTCGTTGTTTCTGTGGTGAGAAGGGAGCGCACCGACGTCGATTGAGCGCAGTAGTTGGCGCGCGTGACGTGGCACGTCTGGACCTGGAGGGGCGGCACACTATGTCGGTCTGTGGAACAGTAGGAGGCGCAGGAGGACGTGAATTGATTGCTGTAGCAGTGAAGGTGGGAGCTGATGTCACGGTGGGGACAGAGCGCAGCAAGCTGGATGATGAGCGCCCGAAGAACTACTATACCTGCGCGCTCAGGCCCACGGCCGTGCGCTGCAGCGCGGCGGGAGTCATCCGCGGGGTTCAGGATTGGGCTTGATGTTTGATTTGAAGAGAATATCGCAACAGCGAGTTGGGACATACAGTATGGCTTACTGCTCCTGCTCTGCCAACTTGGGGGGGCGAAAGCCAAAGCCAACGTTGATTAGTAAGGTCGGGGAGAAGCAGTTGCGTGTTTTCAGCGTTAGAATTATTGCTTACATGAGTCGTCCAGAAAACCGGAAACAACCCGATAGGTTGGCCTGGCATGGCAGTTTCCGAGACGTATATATTTCTTTAGACTCAGAATAAGACGTAACTTAGGGTTTCTTTGATAAGCAGCTTACCTACGGTTGCAATACAGTACGGAAACTTCCACAAAACTGGGGGGAACGCGTGCACGTGCGAAAGAGTAACAAATGATTTATTCTATAAGTAATTTACATAGTGACTAAGCTGCAAGAATTTTTACAAGTCAACTAGCGAGTTGGGTAATGGAAAGTAAACACGCGTTCAGCCGGCAGGGAATAAAAATCTTGCACGCGGAGGGAAGTGGGAGGGAGGGACGCCGGAAGGAGAGGGAGAGAAGCGGGAGGGAGGGACGGAGGAGGGAGGGACGCCGGAAGGAGAGGGAGGGAAGCGGGACGGAGGGACGGAGGAGGGACGGACGCCAGAAGGAGAGGGAGGGATGGAGGGAGGGAGGCCGGAAGTGGGACTGCGGCGATGGAGCGAGATGTACTGGCATGGGCCTGGCGATTCGCCTCGGCAGAGAGGGCGTCTGGTTTAGCACGCTTCCCAGATCGCTCGCCGCCTGCATAAGGATCATCGTATTCACGGCAGCGCTTGCCCTTTGCAACGCCGATAAGGCAATCGGTCATCCCGCACTCTTCGGGGAGCGGCATCCTTTTTTGGGTGTGTCGGATGCCCATACGATCAGCAGTCTCCGTCCACATCTTTTGATTGGGTGCAATAGACTCCTTTTCCGGTAAGGCGTCGGAACCTTGATTGGAAGCGATTGCTGCCATAAGACTATACTTAACCGAGCGGTATGCTTCGACAACGGAAGGTCCCGATCGGTTAGGCATCTGGGTGGCAAAGGTGTGGGACAACACCGAGATCTCGCGCTTTAGTTTGTCGATCTCCTCTTTTGGTTTAGCAGTAGGTTGAGAAATATCAAGGGTTTGCTGAGGTTGGAAGACATTATTTTGGCTCACTTCCAGACAGAGGTGTGGAAAATGTAAATATATCGCTGCAATATGCTTGCAGAAGTTAATGCGATGAAAATCCTTGCAATTGCACATTTGCCAAGCGAGATTGATCGCATAGTACTCCCCTGGACGGGAAACCGAAGCGACATGAAACTGTATGTCATCGAATGGTTGAATTGAATCCCGAGAGATTGCCTCAGCACTCTCTAAGATCTCCTTCCGTCGCTGCTCCACCAAGTCATCACCTTCAATGCCGATCGCTTGTCGCTCGTGCCTGGCCTCAAAATGAGGCCCCATTTCCATCACAAGGATCCAGATAATATGATCGATCCGGCGATTGCGCTTTCCGTCGAGAAAGTGTGTTTTCAGTACATGATGATATCTAGATATGACATCAGCGATTAAAGTGCAAATTAGATTAGATTACTTACGCTTCGATAAGCATGTTAGTATCGCCTTCCTCCAAAAGAGAGCGTTCCAATCGATTAGATAGTGACCACATATGTTTTTTTGGCATCCAATCAGTAGCCAAGTACTTCACAAAACTCTGTGGGACAGATGGATCAGATGAGATCTCAGCCCAGACCCTCTTAAATTCATCAGAGTCCTCAATTTTGACCCAGGACTTGACTTTGGCCCACAGTGCCTGAAATTGCTCTGTGTTCAAATGCGATCTGAATGCGCGCAGGACATGCCAGAGGCACAATAGAGTCTGACTACGTGGGTAGACCATTTCAATCGCATTAATTTGTGCTTGATCGCGATCCGTCATGATTACTGCTGGCTGGACAGTGGGGCTCGCTTCCTTTACCCAATTAAGGAAGAACTTTATTGTTTCCGTTGTTCCATTGGATGATAGCATCCAAGCAATCGGAATGCCTATTTCGGGATAAATTAGCGCGTGGAGCCAAAGTCCGGTATTCAATTTGCGCACCATGCCCCCACCGATCTCTTGCAATGATCGTGAATAAGAGAAAGTCCTGATATTGCGTAACGTTATGAGTGGCATCGATTCCGATGAATCCATTGCCAAGATGCCGGAAAGCGTCCAATTGGAATGAAGTTTGGATGCACAAAATGAAGGCATCCTTGTCCAGATCTGATCCCTCGGGCGGGTGGGCAGCCTTATCTTTCAGAAAGATCATCACATTGTCAGCTTTGAGTCTATCAGCCCAAAGGTTTACTGAGATCCCATCCTGTGGATTCAAACGGATCTTTTCTTGCTCAATCTGCCAAGCCCAACGATTCACAAATGCAGGCGAGATGTGACGATCTCGGCTACCCTTGGGCTCCGTGTCATGAATAATCCGTACCTGGGAGCAGGACAGTCAGATCTTGCGATCAGGACTAAGAAAGTTTACGTACCACTTGCCGACGATCAACCTTCTGCTCCAATAATAATTTCACGCGTTCCCGCGCCTCGCGTGATATGCCAAGGAATCTCATATTTGCAGTCCCAGTATCATGACTATGTTCGTTTATGTAACGCCCCAATATAATCGTTGTGTGAGGATAGAGCTTGATCAATAAACAGCAAGGGCAGCCCATTTTCTTAGATTCAATCTTGTGCTTCTGCTTCGGGTTCTTCTTCGTGTATTTCCCGCCTCCGGTGACCTGGCGCCCACACACGAAAAGGTGCCGGCGTGTCCAGAGCCCACCGCCGTGCCAAACAGTTGAGGCACAGAATTCGATTGCATTAGCGGCCTCCTCTGCCCGGCGCCACGTGTCAAACTCGGTAAAGTTCGCCCATTCCAGCATGTAATATTTCCCTTTCTGATCGGAATAGAAGCTTCCCTTCTTTCGGGAAGTGGCGGGATCCTCTTTTGGTTCATCCGTCAAGTCACCTTGATCCTTGGCTAGAGTATCGGCGATGTCCGATGCGTCGGCTTCCGATTCATTGTTGGGCGGGAGGTTCCCAGGCACTCCGGACGCTCTGGAACGATGCGTGGCGCATTGAAGTAGGGCAGCGCTCGGCCCGGTCCTCAATTCGGGTGCGGGCACGATAGATGGCAGGAAAACAAAGGTCGGCATTGCAAGGAGAGGTTGAGAATACGAGGAAGAGCAAAAGAACGTGCTCCCCCGCTCCCTCCTTCCACTGTCGCGTTCGCATTTCGTGTTCAGGCCACAAAACATGTCCACAAATTTACGAAAATTAATTATTTCTTTTATTGACGATAAACATAAAGTAAAGTAAATACATTGCTGTGATTATCTAATGCAACGCTTTGAAAGACCGAAGGTGGCCAACGACCCGGACGTCCCGGGTCAGATGATGTAAGCAATAATCCCAACGCTAAAAAACAAAAACTGGGAGAAGCTAGGACTCGAACTCCGCTGCCACATAATGTGTTGGAGAGTATACTATTTTTCTCGATGATAGTAATTTTCGACGATCACCAGTACAGTATTCGAAATTAGTCTCATGCTCGGATGTTGTTGGTTATTGGATTTCAATTTCATTTTTCACATCCGACAAGTCGGTGAGTGTCGGTGGGTAAGGTAAGGGTTTGGCTAGACTCGGGTTAGGGTCTAGGTCGTTCATCTCAGACACTTCTCAGACATCAGGATCCTAAATCTGTTTAATCGCCATCCCGGGTTTTCTCGATACTTTTTTTTTGGTTCTTTTTTGCGGTAAGACCTTCGCCGCCTTGATACTTTCCCAATAGTCACCCAGGCACTGGAAGTCGCATGTAGTACCAATACAGTACCTCTTTAAATTCACCGCCCTCCTCAATACCGACCACCCGCTCGTCCGCGCAACTATCCTTTGCTAGTGCCCGTGTAACCTGAGACATGCCGACATCAGCTGAATCCCTTATCAATTTGGTGTTCGCCATAATGACGAAGTATACTGGACAGCCCATCCCCGCAGACAATATAACGGCGTTCCTCGCGGACATGAAGAGCATGCGACTGCGGAGGGTGTACAATGCACTAGCTGGCACGTTTCAATCATTTCCTCATGCGGTTGCACTGATCAGGTCAGCTTGAAGGCGCATGTCAGACCAGGTGCTGCTCTACGCGACATAGGGCTAGATCATGGAGGAATTGTATCTCCGTTTCAAGTTACTTGTTTTGGAGCTACGTGCGCTTACTGTTGCCGTAGCTATCCGAAAATCCTCACACATATACACACGCATATACCGCCTGTAGTAAACCGCCCATCTTCAGCGCTGAGCCATCTGCTACACGCATCGGACTCCCTGCTACCCGCCCTTAGCCACGCTAGGTCCTACCCAAACGCCGCCGCACGCCACGAACTTCTTGCGACTCAACCTCGCGTAGATCTGCCACCAACTCCCTGACGAATAACGAACCGCGCCATCTCGTCCTACGCCAACGCGGTGCAGTGCTGCTACCATCAATGACTGGGTGAGCTTTCGTGACGTTGCACTGAATTCCGTAATAATGACTAACATACCTTAGATGAAGAGCCCATTATTTGTTACATTTCTATAGAGTTTGGCCAATTTTCTGCTGGGGCTTATTTATTGATATTTTGTTGGCGGAGCTTGCCTTCACGAGGCATCAATAAATGCTTCAGTACCATGATCACATCAGAACGGTTATGGGTTATTCCCAAACCGCTCGATCGGATCCATAAATACTCCTTAACGTTACGCCTGCGTGCGTTTCCATCCGTGCACGACCGAGTGCACCCCCACCTGGCCGGCGTCCTCCGGAAATATGATCCCGGACGACACCTGTTCTCCGGAGTCATGACGAAGAAATCCTTGTTGCTGCGCTGTGCAAGATGGGGTCGGTGGTGGTTGTAAAAGATGAGTAGGCATCCACCGGTTGATGTTCTGTTCGACGTTGATGTCAGGCCTATCGACAAGCACATAGTCCGGGTAATGCGTGGCGTCGGCCTATTTGATATGGTCAGGTCGATTGGGAGGCACATTACAATCGGTTCATGGGACCAAGTGCTTAACAAGAGACTGCATTAAGGGCCGTAACGATTGAGCGAGTAATGGTACACTAGAGTACCCAACCCGCTAAATGGCTCACTGTTAGTACTATGTACTTTTTTTTTTTGAGTCCATTATAGTGCGCTTCGACTGTACATAGTGGACGATACACTGCAAAGCTCTTCAAAAAAAGTTTGTTGCATACATTCCAACTTTAAATGCCTCTATCACATATCGTACCAAGAACACGCTTAAAGCGAGCATCAATATGAACCACAACAGCTTGAAACCGCGAATTGCAGTGGGGGAGGGTGGCCACGAGAGACGCAAACTGCGTCCACCCGTCACAAGTGCCTCGACGCGTTGTCGACCGCCGCTGATCCACCACTGCTCAACCTCGGCGTAGGCATCATAGTCAAACTGGACGCGGTTCTTCGTCCGGTCCGCCCACTGGTTGGGATTCCCATCTGGGATGGGCTTTCCCTCGAGCTCCGCGGCCATCGCGGCGCGCATCGCATCGTCACGTGCACGCTGTGCCGGACCGTCGGGTAGATGGAAGATCTTCTGGTTCAGGCGGGAAGCCTCTTGTGTGGCAGTCGCTCGCGGCATCCTATTTTTTGTCAAGGATAAACAGGCGAATGAGTACCCCGGTGATCTTTAATCCGTAATTTGTTGTTTACGAAGGGCTCACCGAAGGTCTTGGTATGCTTGGAGGAGAGCGGGAACTTGCGCGAGCGACGAGACATACGAGAGCAGGGCCCCGAGGACCGCTGCGTCTTCGACTGCGATTGCGGCGCCCTGAGCGCGGTAGGGCTGAATAAAGAGGGGTCAGCGGACGCCTACTGGGTCAGGGCTCGTCGATGATGAGGGGTCATACCAACATTGGATGGCACGCGTCACCCAAGAGCACAAGGCGTCCCTTTGAGTGAACCCAGGTGGAAAGTGGCTCGCGGTCCATGAGACGCCACTTAAGGGTCGATTTGACAACAGACAGGAGCTTCTGGATGCTATAGTGCCAGAGAGACAGGTTCATAATTTACTCCGCGACCCAGTTGTCCCAGCCTCAAATTTTACGTACCGTGGTTCAAAATCCGCAAAATCGGCGCGCATCTTGTCTCCGCTACCTTCCTCCGTCCATGACTCGACGGACCCATCATCCGGATGGAGTAACACGATGTTGTACTCCTTCGTTGCTCTCTGTGGGATCAAACAGAAGTTTCCGTGAAAAAATCTTTGCAACTACGAGCAGCTATCAAACAGATACTCACGATACAATAACCTACCAGGTGACGGCCAGGCGCCATCCACACAGTCATCTCCGGCGTTTCGACAAACGTACGGAGCTCAGGATCCTTGAGCATGAGATCTGTGTGCACAATGGCGCGATACGCCGCATCTCCGGTTGGTGTAGGCTTGTCATCGATGCCTGTGACAGCCTTCTGCAGGGTACTCTTTACGCCGTCTGCACCGACGATGAGGTCCGCATGGAGCACCTCCCCGCTTGCGAGTCTGACACTTGGGCCACCCGCCGCTGCCGGATCGGGCTGCACGTCACGCACTGTGCTGTCGAGTCGGATGTGCACGCCGGGAGCTGTGCGAACGAGGTAATGCAGCATCGCTTGGTAATCTGCGCGATGCACGTGGTAGTATGGCACGCCGTGATCGCTCACCATCCGCGGGCCCCAGGGCGTGTACCCGAGGCGGTCACCCGTGTCGTACCGCCGAAAGACGAGCGCGGTCGGCACAACGGCGCATGCTGCCAGTGCCGGGCCCAAACCCCACCGAAACAGAAGTCGCGTTGCGTTGGGCGGGATTTGGATACCCGCGCCCACCTCGCTGAGCTCGCGCGCAGACTCGAGCACCGTGACGCAGTGTCCGGCATGCGCGAGCGTATGCGCTACCGCGAGGCCGCCGATCCCTGCGCCGACGACGATGATGTTGAGGCTGAGAGCGGCACTGCGGCCGTCGTAGAGTGGCGGGACATTTTCGAGAAGAATATGTGGGGTAGAGTCTGCGGGTGTGTCTAGGGGACGTTGCATGTGTGGGAGCGGGGGAAGCGAAAGTGGACAAGTATGGAGTTGATGCAACACGTTCTGGCCCTTTTGAGGGGTATGACTTAGGGCAAGGGTTGTGAATGTAATGGTTGTGAAGGTAACGATCATAAATGCAATGATCGTGAAGTAGGAATTGTGAAGGCAGGGGTGCAAGTCATTCTCCTGTATCTGCTGTAATATAATTCCATTTGTCCGCTGTTTCTCAGTTGTTTCATGAACAACAAGAGCGCCCACAAGACTTGAAATCGCGTAGTCGTTGACAACTCGTTATTCGTGTCTGTATCACTGGAAGAGCTAGTCCACGTTCCGCAGTCGACGAATGAATGAGCCTCGTTATACCCACGTTCACTAGTACGCGAGATGATTGAGGATGCTTTCCTTGCGCGCCATCATGTCTCGTTATCAAGGGTATGTGGTTGCTGGGCACTAGAAGGCTGGGGTGAGGTGGTGCAGCTGCTGCGTGGTATTGGAGGACCCCTCTTGGATGGAAGAATGGTATACTTGGGGGCGGAAAATGTAATATTAGAAGAAAGTCGGGGAGTCACACACATGGAGGCGGCCTGCTATAACGATCGGTTAGACAGTGAGAGGAAAGTAAGCACGAGTGAAGTTGGACGTGGCCCACTTGCAGGTTGGGTACCTGCGATAGGACGTTTATCCGGATTGCCAGCCTGAGGATAGATGGCGCACAGGAAAACTCACAAAACAATTCCTTCGAGTGCTTTCCTCCAAGGTTTCTTGCCTCATAAAATCGGAAAGAAAGACACGCAGGTTTGCCCGATTTCTTTTTTTTTTGTGGTTGCGGTAAGATCGGCTATGGCTTCAGCGGACCGCTCAGCCCGTCTTGGCCCAGGCCGGTCCGTCGGGGCGGATGGTTGTTGTCAGTTGTTGTCGACGACGACATCAGAAGCCCTCACATTTGTCGCCCAGAGGCGTTTTATCGATGATTCCCCAGGATGCTCATGTACTTCCACCCTCTTGGAAGTCCCAAGCATCCGCCCAGCTTGACGAGGACACGCCCTCTTTTGATTATGGCAGCTTTGATGGCAGCTTGTCCTGAGGGAGACTGCGTTTCTTCTGGGCAAATGATCGAAGCGTACTATCCTCGCAGGCAAGCCATTCGTTGACGAGATATCCCGCCTCCTAGACTGTACGTAAGTGGCAGGAATCTGCTTTATAAATCCGACGCCCAGTACTAACTTCTTCATTCCTGGACACAGTGGCGAGTGGCACGTTGCGGAAGGCGACGAGTTCGAACCCATCAAGCACATTGCAACGGTGTGCGGAAGGGCACGACATCCGCTCCTATACGAGCGTGTCGCACTTAATACACTGGCCCGGTACAGCGGAATCGCTACTGCATATGTCCGGGCCGTTTTCTCGACCTGCTCAACGACTCGTCAAAGGTGCGACAGCCCCAAGCGCATCAAGCTTGGACAGAGAACCATGGCTTACGCGTGACAATTGCAAGTACATGCAAGGCGATTGTCCCGTGTACCTGCATGGCAATTTGTCACGCAGCTAACATACTTATAATTTTTCCTCCTTCATTTAGGATTACGACTTGTTGTGAAGTACGGCATACTTGTTGTTGGGATCGATCCGCATCGATTCGACCTTTTGAGCACGCTCGTATTAATAGACAATCACATCCAGTTGGCCGGTAATTTCACTGTTCGCTTCGTTTTTCCTGTGATCGCTTTTCCTCGTGGCCGCGGACATAGGGTCTATCACCGCGGCAATCACCCGCACGTGAAGTGAACGGCTTCCCGCTTCGCTTGGACATCAAAGTGCAGGACGATGACGAGTAACTTGCGCGAGCGTGCCATATCCGGTAAGTGGATTCCATGTATGTGCTGCAACAACAGAGGTGGTTGATCATTTTATACGTATAAAGGTTGATATCCTGGGCACGAGCGCTGTGCGCCGGTCCGTGTCGCGCATCGACTTTAGCCTGAAGATTCAGATGCCCCCAAGTTGAAGACCTATGCGTACAGCGCGCTCGGCCAAGTGAAGTCCCGCTGATACTCGCAAAGGATTGTTTTTGACGAGTGCATAAAGCAAGGTACACATTGCGAAGATATCTAGCCCAAATAAGCAAGTAACAAATAACTATGGACGACTTCGAGAGCTCATCAGCGATGTCAGTCTTATAGTTTATCTGGCCATCCCATCTAGGCCCAGCCCTCCCACTCATCGAGAAAGTCAAAGTGTGCGAAGCCGTGCACCCCATTCCCACCAATTCCTGCGCCCAGTCCAGGTTCGGTGGAAGCACTTGGGTTCGATGGAACAAAGCACAAAGTCCTCTCAAAGTCCTCGCGACTGGGGAGCGCCAAAGGATATTCGACTTGCCAGGCGTCCACCGCCCTACTATACTCCAGATCTCGGAGGAACTCGAGTGCAGCTGACGGTCCCTCCTCGCCCATCGGAGCTGGCCTCGTATTCTCCTCCTTCCGTGGAAGGACCTCCAGCTCTTCGAACGTCAGCGACTCTGGGATCGCCGATGGCGTGCAAGGGCTGTGCGAAGGCCCAGAAATTGGCGCCGTTACTGTAGATAGGCCCGGGCTCTGTTCAGACGCCCATGGAAGCAAGTCTTCATCAGAAAAACCTGGTAAAGGCACTGGACTGGAATCCAACACCGTCGCTGCCATGCCAGGTAGTCCCATCAGAGCTGCCGGTTCCCGTAGCATGGTCGAGGGAGAGGGTGGAAGCTGTGGCGTGGTCAGCAACTCCGGCCGCTCCATGCTCTGTGGAGAAAGACTGTCGGGAAGCCCCAAGGAATTGTTGACGCTGAGTGCTGTACCACCCACAAACCCAGCCTGCGAGGCGTTGGTGCCCCTGCGACCCTCGTGCTCCTGTAAGAACGCCCGGAACCTTGGGAGAACTTGCTCCAGGAGGTTGATGGGCAATCCACCGAGTCCGTAGTTGTCCCTGATCTCGGCAGCCGTCGCTGTTACCCACACGAGTGGCTTGGTGGGCGTTGATGTGTCGTTGCTGTGTTCTTCCTGTGATATGTCAGCAGCCACCGCGGCAGCGTGCGGTTCTGCATACGCAGTGGATGGAGTGGCCCCAACTTGTGTGGTTGCTGCCAGCTCTGTGCTTGTAGAATCGAACTTTTGTCGCGTTGTACCGTCTGTCCAGGACGGCCCGGCGATCGTAGATTGATGGGACGCAACGGGCGTAGCGTCTCTGGCTCTGGACTTGGCCGGTCGCGTGCCGCGGCGTGCCCTGGCTTTGATCATTGGTGGGCGTGATTGAGCGCCCTCTGGTAACTGTGAAGCTGGTTGGAAGACAGGTAGTCCCTGGGGGAAGGTGGTATTCGCCTTTTGGATGGGCTTGCCAGTAGGACCATTGCCGGTGAGGAATCTCCCAGACGCCTGGCCCTGTGACAATACCCTCATCGTATTCGGTGGCAGCTTCAAGTCAAGGAAGAACCATGAGGAAGTGGGGACCGTAGGTTGCGAAATGGGGAACGAAGATGAGGTTTCCATGTCGTAATGAGATGTGATGGTGTGGCAGTGTGTGTGTTGCTAGGAACGAGGTTATGGACGTGCCAGTAAGAGCCTTGGCTGAGCGCAGAAAAACGCAAGATTGTGGCAGACACGACTTTGCGCAAAACGATATATATATTGCGTGGGTGTGGACATGCCAAACAAAGTCAAAGAGAATGGATAGGCCACAACCTGATTGTGGCGAGGGTATTACTCTATACTTCGAGTCAAAGTAGTAGCGAACATGTCGCAGTGAAGCATGCATGAACAATGGGTGAAAGGATTCCCCCATGCTCCGCTGGGCGCTTTTCCCCACCTCATTATATTGCAATGCCACTGCCACAGCTCAAATTAACGCGTTGAAAGGTTCACAAAGGGATAGATACTCTACGCGCGTTCAACGGAATGCCACCAGCCACAATCTACATTCAATTCGCAACAAAGGGAGGAATCAATCTCATCACAGAAACAATCCCAGGTGATCTCTTTACCGTAAACATCGCTTATCGGGATCTTTTCTTTTTTTTCTTTGGTCGACCAGGCCATTATCTACGGTGCATTCTTACCGCAAACGTGACTCGGCTGATTTCGGGCTCTTTTTGTCCGGGTAAGGATGTGGAGATTATCGCCACTCCGAGGAACACGGTGAGCGGGAAGGGGGCATCTCAGTCGAGGTGCAAAGCAAGACTGGGATGAAAGGGAGGCCTTGAACCTCCGGGAGAGCTTTCATGTCAGTTTCATAGTCCGCAGAGACGGCGATGTTCATAAGTACCTTAATGTTCTAAACTTGATCTAGGAACCGAGGCTACACCACGAAGTCGACTTGTCACAGCGCGTCCGAGTCAAGGAAAGTACAACGAAATCGCCTCTATATCGCACTCCAAAAAGAAACCCCTCTAAGTAGCACTAACGCAAACTAATTAAAATACCTTTGAGGCCGTCCATAATCATGGAACCCAACTCCCGGGCTTCATTGCGGTGTGAGAGCGGAAGAAAAGAAAGGACAGATAGATGAACAAAGGGGATTAGTAACGAAGGCCCCTCCAGAGCTTGACTGCCAAATTGCTTCGTGGACATCGCAAAAAGAACTGTGAATTTGATAGTACATCGTGGGCCATTTCGTCAGCTTGCTGCGCGAGGGTAAGAGCGGATAGTAGACGCAGGTGGGCTAGGGTCCTAGATCACAAGAGAGCCCTTCCGACCTTTTGAGCATACATGACTTGACGATCCGCGCTTTTTTCAGTTGCCAAAAGTTGACGATGATGCTACTAGAACGTTATAGACGCAATGAATTAGATGTGATGGAGATCCCGTAACGTTCCTGCAGCACTTGTACGCAGGGCCATTGGCCACGATACCAATCTAATAAGTTTTGTTGCGGTCTTTACTTCCCCAATTGTTAGGCACTGGCAAGTACTACTGTAATCGCTGCACCGATCAATACGGCCTTCGCCGGATACCGACAACCCTACGACCGCGCAGGTGTCCATGTTGCAAGCCCTGTGATGCGCCGCCATGGCCATTCGAAGCCCCTGCTAGCAGTTAATTCATAGTTCATTTCGGAAGAAGTGTGTCTGACAGCCCCCACGGCCTCATGATCGGGAATTCCGGGACCACATTCCTCACATGGAGATGAAAAGGCGTGCGGTAGCTTACAGATGGAGGGTGTGTATACCGAACGGGCCAGCGGGGCATGTGTGTTGACGACCGGGAAGTCCGGGACGAGGCCGATCCGGGCCCGATTGTGATCGTACTATATCCAGTAGTGCCCGACTCGGTCCTCGTGGCTCTGGCTGCTGCTCGCTCACGGCTCACGAAGATTGCGAAAGGTCTGCGATTACAACGACGGTGGCAACGGCGGCCGAGGTCCCTCCGTGTCCTCTGTCGGCAAGTATGTCATGTGGAAAACGTGGAGCGACTCGGACCGGATCTCCGAGTCGTTTTGCAAATGTACAGACGACCTGTTACAGGCCGACACGACCGTGGCCACTCGGATATCTTCTCTTATACACTATACTCTGGATAATATCAGGCCATATGGCGTCGAAGAGTCGAGTAAATTTGTTAGATTTCTACGAGGTTCGTTCAGTTTCCTGCCTTGTGAAATTGAAACTTGAGAGAACGGACTAGCTTCGCAAGAAAATCCGTATATGCGCCAGTACGAAGATCGAATCAGCGCGACTATAGTTTTCCCTACTCCGCTCTATTGGATCCATAATACTCCGCAATGTGATGACGTTTACGTTCGCGTGAGTTTCCACCCGTGCACGGTCGAGCGCACCTCCTCCTCACCCGGATCCTCCGGAAACATGGGCTAATCGTGACGAAAGCGAAAAGGAGACTGAGGGGTCCACGAAGAGGAAAATTTTTCGAAAGAACCAAGAAAACGTACCGGGAATCGCTCCGTCAACAAATTTTCGCATTCCCACCCGCTCTCTCGAGCCACGTCAAAGAACTCCATGTCGCGATGCGCGAGATGCGGTCGGTGATGGGTGTAGAACACGAGGACGCGACCCCCAGGAGCAATGGCACGCTCACATGTCGTAAGCAGCGCGCGGTGCTGTTTTCAGGAAAGAAAAAAAAGAAAATTCCACCCCACGTCACACGGATATATATGCATTCAGTCATCCGGAAGGACGGATAAGGAAAGAAGATACGGTGATAACTGGATGGGGCGCACCTGAGAATGATTAAAGATAAGATCCGAGAGGAGGATCAGGTCGAAAAACGTATGCGGGGTATCGGCATCGGCATCTGCGGTATCGGGCAGTGGGGACAACGCTCGGAGGAGCGAGTCGACGGAGTGTCCCCACACGTATCCCATCACGCACACGTCACCGCGTCGCGTAGGCTCGACATTCTGCCCAACATTAAAGGTCAAATTATCGACGAGTGCTTGATCCGGGTAATCCGTGAGGACAACCTGGAGGTTGTATCAAACCCGGCGGGAATGGCCCGCGGGGGATTGGGTTGGACGACGCCGGGGAATGGCACATGATCGGTTAGCGAGACCAAAGGGTTGCTGCCTGACAATGAACACCCGCGGACGCACCTTTCGTGCCCCACACTTTGCTGCGACTAGACTCGGCAGACCACCCCCTGCACCCAACTCGAGCACGGTCCGCCGTACGTAGAGATCAGGGTTACGTTGAAGAAAACTGGCCAACGCGCGCGCGGCGTTCCACCTATCACGATAAGAGTTGTTGATTCGTGTTTTTGGGGGGTGTAAGAGTGAGAAGTGGAAGTAGATGTGGAAAGTTAGCGCATATAGACGTTAGCCACGTACAGATAGTGACCCCAGAGTGGATGGCTGCCTACGAGCCGGACCGAGATCGTGCTCCATTGGGACTGTGATCCGTCTTGGCGTGGATTCGGATTCGGGTGGTGCTGTTGATGACGATTGATGTTTTCGTATACCGCGATTGTAGGCTCGGGCGACGGTGGACGAGGAGGGTCCTAATAATACGGCGTGCGGGGCGTGCGGGGAGTCAGATCGTGCAGGGAGATGTGTTTTTTTAGGTTGTGTGGGGCGATGACGATGGCGGCAGCGACTCTTCACGGTTCGTGATTCGCAAAAACGGATGGAAGAAAAATCGTGACTCACGGTGAAAATTTCGCCCAGCTCGAGACCCTCCTCCCCGTCGTCGTCCGCGTCGCGATGATCGTGAGACATATCTCTCCTCGATGCTCGTGATTGTACGTGTATGTGCTGTGGCAGAGTCGCGTCGCGTTGTGTCGTCAGGTGTCAAAAAAGTAGCCGATCACCGGCATAGAGGAAGTCTGTTTTGAGAAGTGATGTTGACTTTTTCGGGTATGACGCGCAATCAACTTTGGCTATATACTGTAATAATACAAAGATTTGTTCCATAAAAATGTCACTTGGGATACATCCAACTGAAAAACGTTAAACGCATAACACTGTGTTGTTCGTACAATATATTCGTGCTCAACGCGGGCTTTGGCGTCGTCCTGAAATGGCGATCCGCGGAGATGATGTAGATAGGAATGGAGTAGGCGGCTCACTCATAGTCGGCTCTTGACCATCATCCCGTCACCGAAAGCTGAACGGCCATCGCCACCAACAAACGCGAGAGCCTCGATCCGTCGTCGTCCTCCACCAACCGTCCACCACCGCTCGACCTCCGCGTACGCATCATAATCAAACTGGACACAATTCTTCGTCTTGTCCGCCCACTGATTCGGATTCCCGTCCGGGATCGGCTTGCCCTCCAACTCCGACGCCATCGCCGCTCGCATCGCATCATCCCGCGCCCGCTGTGCCGGTCCGTCGGGTAGGTGGAAGATCTTTTGGTTTAGCCGGGAAGAAGCTTGTGTCGAAGTCGCACGCGGTAACCTTTTTTTTGTCCGAAATAGAAGTTGAAACAGGTTGGTGTTCCCCCACCCGGTGATCGGTAGTCATAGTTGAGCAAAGCGGTTGTTATTCGGAGGAGAGCCGTCACGATACGCACCGGAGATCTTGATATGCTTGCAGAAGAGCAGGGACTTGCGAGAGCGACGAAACGTACGATAACAACGCGCCGAGGACCGCTGCGTCTTCAACTGCGATCGCGGCACCTTGTGCGCGGTAAGGCTCGAGAACGTGCGCATGTCAACAGAGGTCAACCTGTGAGAATAGACGGGCATACCAGCATCGGATGACACGCATCTCCTAAAAGCACCACACGGCCCTTTGGATGCACCCAGTTGGGCAGTGGCTTGCGGTCCATGAGACGCCACTTCAACGTCGATTTCACGAACGACATCAACTTCTGGACGCTACACAGCACAAGCGGCAGAGGGAGATCAGAAGGGCCATGGATGACTCCGTGGGCATTCGTCGCACAGGTCGAAAAATATGTTACGTACCGTGGCTCGAAATCAGAAAAATCAGCGCGCATTTTGTCTCCGCTGCCTTCTTCTGTCCACGACTCGACGGATCCATTGTCTGGGTGGATCAACACGAGGTTGTACTCCTTTTTCGCTCTCTGACACGGATCAAAACATACGATACGTTCTCAGTCCTTGTTCCGAAAATGAAAATAAAAAAAATAAAGAAGAGGGAGGGAGAGACGAAGAGTAATAACTCTTGGCAGGCAGGGGTGAGAGAGAAGCGGTGAATTTGGACAACTCACGATACAATAAGCCATCAGGTGACGGCCAGGTGCCATCCAACCGGTCATCTCGGGCGTCTCAACAAACGGGCGGAGCTCAGGATCCGCGAGCATCAAATCGGTGCTTATCACCGCGCGATACGCCGCGTCCCCCGTAGGCGTCGGCCTATCATCGAAGCCCGTAACGACCTTCTGAAGCGTGCTCTTCACGCCGTCCGCGCCGACAATCAGATCCGCATAGATCACCTCTCCACACGCCAGCGTGACGCTCGGCCCACCAGCGACGCCCGGATCCGGCTGCACCTCTCGGACAGCAGCGGCGAGGCAAATCCGCACGCCCGGCGCGGCGCGCGCAATGCGATGCAACATGGCGTGATAATCCGCGCGATGGACGTGGTAATACGGCGCCCCGTGGTCGCGCGCCATGCGCGGCCCGCCCCAGCGCGTGTACCCGACGCGCGCGCCCGTGTCGTACCGCCGGAACACGATCGCGGACGGCTCGACGGCGCACGCTGCGAGGCACGGGCCGAGGCCCCAGCGGAGGAGCAGGCGCGAGGCGTTGGGCGAGACTTGGATGCCCGCGCCGACGTCGCCGAGTTCGCGCGCTGACTCGAGGAGCGTGATTCGGTGCCCTGCGTGCGCGAGCGTGTAGGCCGCTGCGAGGCCGCCGATCCCCGCGCCGACTATGATGACGTTGAGGCTGAGCGAGGCGCGTCGGCCGGAGTAGAGGGGTGGGACTTTCTCGAGGGGTATGTTGGCTAGGGCTGGGCCTCCTGGGCCTGAGGGCGTGTTTGGGTTTGGGTAGTGTTCCATGACGGGAGTGGGGGTGGGGAAGGAAGGGAAGTATGGGGGCGGGTAGGCCCTCGTGTCTTGACCCTTTTGAGTGTGCAGCGGTACGGTACTAATATTCATTCATTTATTTGAATCGGATCTAGGACTGATCATCTGGACACGAGTACTGAGCGCTTTTCCATACTGGTTATAATTCTATTTATCCGTTCTACTGTCGACTTGTGGTTAGCAAAAGCGCCCAGAGGTCTTTAAATGGCCCAGTCGTGTTTGTTTCTACACCAGGAGTCCGAGTCGGCAGCAGATGGATATCGATGGATGGGCTCACATGATACATGATAATTACCTCCCAGGCATGTTATCCCATCACTACCGTGCTGGACTTGGTCATGGCCGCATCTCATTTCAAAATACGATACGGTGCTCAGATGCGGGATGCGTTAGTAGCTCCGGTTATACCATTCAGCCTAAACGTCGAGTCTATATGGTATCGGAGGTTCTAGATCCGTCCATCCGCCGCTATCCGTGTTCGCCACGTTCCTTCGAAGTTGTCATCCTTATAGAGTAATAGTATATACTTCTATCAGCCCGATTTACCGTAAGTGCATGTATCACCGGCGTATGGTCACCACCACTAACGTATGGGGTGGTCCTCGGGTACTAGGATACTACGCCCGAGGACGTGATCACCACCCTCTGCTTCGGTGCGCCAGAATCCGACCCTACAGCTTCGATGGTTTTCACAACGTCCATGCCCTCGACGACTTCACCAAACACAACGTGGCGCCCATCGAGCCAGGATGTAACCACAGTCGTAATGAAAAACTAGTAGAGTGTGCATCCCGCTCAACGATTCATACACATGAATGGACAACTTCAAATCATACCTGCGACCCATTCGTATTGGGACCAGCATTGGCCATAGAGAGCAGCCCTGGCTTATTGTGCTTTAATTTGAAGTTCTCATCTACAAAACCAACACGCGAAAACCTCAGATGACCAGAAACCTTCAGGAGATTCGGAGTAACGCACCCTCGAAACGTTCGCCGTAGATCGAGCGCCCGCCAGTTCCATTATGGTTGGTGAAATCGCCACCCTGCAACATGAACTAATAACGGTATCTTGTCAATAGCCGACCCAACAGAAAGTTTAAAAAATAACGAATAAGAAATCTAAAGTAAAGAAGGTAAAGAATGATGCGAAACACGTACGTTGGGGATAATCCGATGAAACGAGCTTTGTGTGTAGCCAAATCCATGTTGTCCAGTCGCGAGCTCGCGAAAGTTTTGCGCTGTACGCGGGACCACGTCGTCGAACAAGCGGAACACGATTCGGCCTGCCGGTTTCGAGTTGATCGCCACGTTGAACTGCAATTTTTTTGACACATAAAGCGTATCAGCAAAATCTTCGCCGGATGAGCATCATGTTGTACACGCACAAAGACATTCGCCCTGTTTTACCGGGGGACGTGGGGGAGGGGAGAGATTCGTCAGCGGTGTGCTGGCAGCACGAGCACGCTGGGATTGAATTACTCACAGAGGCGTTTTGGCTGCCGAAGCAGAGGTTGTAAACTGGCGCAGGAAAGAAGCCATCAGTGATGGAGGAATGCACTCTTTTAATGAGGCCTTAATGAGGGCGAAAAGTGAGCGTGGAAAGTGCGTGGAACGGAGCGGAGGATTTCGCTACGAATACGCGCTGGTCACGTGATAGTCCGACATCAATGGACCATGCCGACGTGTTTATTTTTCTCATGATGCCGGTGTCTATCGAACGACTCGTCTATACAAATACCGCTTCTCAAGTCGTGAGTGTCTGCAGCGACCCGGAATTTTGCTGGCGCGGTGCCTCATCAGGCTCCCACTGCCGTACCCGCTTTGCGCGGCTCCCGAGTCCCTACTACCCTTGGCCCTGCCTCGAAATTGGATCCCCCTGTGCTGTGAACATATGGCATACTGTAACGCCGTGACTCTTTTCACAGGCAGAGGGAGAGATTCATCACATGTTGCCAACACCTAGCCCTCTCAGGCTGGATTTCCCGGTAGTAAAGCAACTGTAATGCCCTTGCAGTATGGTGCAACCTCAATTCAATGGTATCCTTTTTATATATAAGATAAATGGGAATGATGCTTTGGCTTCTGATAGTTTGGTATTCGAGACTGGAACGTTGGCCCCGGGCTGGGCTGCCCTACCTCGCATTCGCTACGAGCGTGTGTATCTAAGCACTGCCGCCATCGCTGTGGAACATCCGAACCGAAATTGGTGCAGACACAGTGTAAGATAAGAGCGTATATCTTCATTTCTTGGAACAGGATCTGGACGTGCCTGCCTGCCTGAATTATAAGGCGTTGCATATTGTCCCAAACCTAAAACAATAATAAGGTACGGTACACTCCCTGCGGCCACGAGATGATCACCGCCACTTGCACTGCCTCATGATTCTTGTTCTTGCGGGCGGGGCTACAACTTGAAGGAGGGCCACACCTAAGTACGTCCCCTTGCCTGAGCCATCCTCCTTCCTCTCAAGATGTCTCATATCTCTCTCAGATAACTTCATGGCCTCGGTTTTGAGCACAACCTCCACTCCGTCCAACTTTGAAGTCCTCTTTGATGCCGCCCTGGACAAGTACAAGAAACGTACAGGGCAAGATCTCCACGGCCACCCCCTGGCTTCCCTCATAGATGGATGCGATTCTCCGGATGCGATCCTTGCATTATTTCAGGAGCAATCCCGGGCGTTCGATGAATTCAGGAACGGCGATCCCAAGTTAATCAAATACCTCACCCCTGTTGTCAATGGCTTGCACGCCATTTCGACCAGCGCAGCCCTCAGCGCCAGAACTAGTTTTGTAAGCCCAACCCATTTCCGCATTCTATTACCAACGTACTTCAACGCTTATCTCTAGGCATTCCCCCCTGCAAACGTAATCTTTTCTGGAATTGGCATCCTCCTCTCCGTGCGTGCCACTCTTTCTCTCCTCAGCTGGTTTCGAGTATGATATCTGCTTATGCTAGGCGGCCAAGTACGTGAGGGCAAGCTACGATACCCTTGTAGATGTTTTCGAATGTATCGAGAACTTCACAAGGCGTCTCAAGATTTATACGGATGACGAGATTGAACGCACTCCCGCGATGACAGAGACGATAATTAAGATACTGGTTGAAATCTTGGCCGTGCTTGCTCTGGCCAGAAAACAGATCAACCAGGGGCGGTTGAGTAAGCTTCCGGCTGCCTTTCTTATGACAACTCGTGACCTGTCTCGCCGCAGAGAAGTTTGCAAGTAATCTACTGGGCGAGCAAGACGTTGAGTCAATCCTTCAGCGACTGGATCGACTCACCCTTGAGGAGTCCAAGATAGCTGCTGCACAGACACTTGATGTCGTTCATGGTCTGGTCAACAACATAGAGGTTGTAATGGAAGGTACGCATTGCTTTCTCAAATGATCACGTTCGTGGTACCGAACACAAATTTGATAGATGGGAAGGCATCAACAGACGACATCCGACAGACTCTCGGTGGGTCTCGGTTGCATGGTGTATTAGATCAATCGTGACCTTGTCCTCCAGTCCTCATGGAAGAACTAGTAATGGAAATCAACAAGATGAAACGTTCGTACTTGTCCTCTGACAGCTGTATTTATATATATATATATAAGCTGAGGCTCCTTGGTAGGCAACCAGTTACAACAGGACGTTCGGCGCTGGTTATCAGCACCAGATCCGTGGACGAATCACAATATCGCCCGCAAAGCTCATCACCGTGGCACCGCCTTATGGTTCATTCACGGCGACATCTTCCGGGAATGGAAATCCTCTGGTGGTCTGCTATGGATCCAAGGTCTCCGTACGTGAGCCATATTCTGTTACATTGCTAATCGCTGATGGTCCTTTTATGTTACAGCCGGGTCAGGAAAAACTGTATTTTCGTATGTACCACCACGATTACTCGTTTTCGGTGCGCTAACGTTATCTACCAGTTCATCGATCATCGAAGTGGTTTTCAACATGCGTCAAATGGGATTGGCTATGATCTCCTTTTTCTATTTCGATTTCCGTGAT
>QFEY01001433.1:0-11015 GCA_003316435.1 Russula virescens
CTCATGGTGACGCAATCCATTGTCCCTTTGGGGAAGCCCTATGTGCCTGACATTCACTACAAAGTGGGTCAACTTCATCGCTCGAAACACAACTTGAAACGATATTTGCGTGTCGATCAGTGGGAATCAGCCACTACTGAACCCATCAGCCATAGATTCCAACTGCCAGTTTGGGATCTATGGCTATACATATCTGCCCGGTGCATGTCGGCGATTGAGGAACACGCCCAATGTCTTCGATTGCTGCATCACGGAAGCGCTTCCATCGATGTACTTGAAGTCGCGTTGATGCATTGATGGATTAAACAGACGCCCGTATGACGCCTTCAGTTTCACGTGCTGTACCTTGCACCGGATGCTCCAAAGTCTGTGGACCACGTGCGGTCGACTCATAGAACGTTTTTATTACTTAACTGTTTTGTGGTTGACAACAATACCCTCCGTGGTATCCCTAAGATTCTCTCCCAATCAACCTTTGTGCAGTCACACCCACACAACCGTAAAGGCACGAACCTATTGTGAGCGCCACCATCAACGGTGTTACCTGTGGTGCAATACTAGTTGAGTCTAGCTCCTCTGGCCTGCAATCGACCTGTCAGGTTCTCTTTGAAATATAACAAAAAAGGACATCCCACCGGGTTCCAAATTGGCCACATGCTGTGTTCTTCCCTAATGAGGCTATGCGGCAGTGTTCTCATCCGTACAAGTACAACCCTTCTCGCACCGCAATGACCTACGATTAAGCCAGACGAATAGGTGTTCCGCTTTCGGCAGGTCAGTTGTGATACACACGGGGAAGAAACTGCGTGGGTCTTCGAGTCATATAATGAAAGGGCGCTGGTGGGCGAGGTGCTAGCGTGGTTCTGGTTGTGGCGCAACGGGAAACACCAAGAGCCTTTACAACACATTTGTTTCGACTGTGACCGAATTGACAATATGCGGAGCTCGATGCTGTCGCACCAAGGCGGTATTGGTCCAAGCAGCAGTATGTATGAAGACCGTAGAGTCACTAGAGTGGGAACCCGGACGCCACATCCGCATCGGTTATGTTTTGATGTCTGACATTGCGAGAACTTCCTTGAGTTGGTATGGTATGAAGTTCAAGAACTGGGCACATAAACAATGATAAACCCAAGCAAATATACCTTTTTCGCTCGATTCAACTTCGTACTTGCATCATTACAGTAAGAATGATGGCTCCATAGACGTGAAGGTGAGATATCCCGGGCGCCGCACATCCATAGGGATCCCGGAATTCGTGCGACGCCTTCTCTTGAGCTTTCCAAGACTACACAGGACCCGCCAGGCGTGTCGCACGGTGCCAGTGCCCCACGACATCACGATTATACCCCCCCCCTTGGGGTTGACTTGATAATCTCTTGATATACTTGACCTGGTTTCAAGCAGGTTTCAAGGGCTTTTCAAGGACTGGGTCTGCCGCTTGATGGGAACTTGATAGATATTTGTACAAGAGATTTTTCTCTTGTTCAAGATGCCCTCGTATTCTTGAAGCCCTCTTTTTACCCCTTTTCTGCTTAACTCACTTGATAGCAGCCATCAAAAATGACAAAATGACGATCAAGGCATATTTCAAGTATTCAAAGGGCTGGAAGAAAGGCAAAAGCATGGGATCAAGCAATGAGCACTTATTTTGAAAAGATGTTTTGAGCAGTCAAGTTGTTTCAAAAGTATTCAAAATACGGTCAAGTAGTCACATGTGTAAAGAAAGATTTTATTGAGGCTGGCAAGGGACACAGAAATATCAAAACAGAAACAAGAACATGCGACGCGTTATCAAGCAATTGTCCAACTAATGTCCGAGTCCATCCATGCAAGTTGAATTGTGTATGAGGCCATAATCAACATAGCCGTTGTTGAAACGTGCTACGTTTGAGGCCAATATTTGGAGTCCATATTCCCTAGGATAGGAAGAGACAAATTAGTACTACGAACCATAAAAAGTTATTTTTGCGCTCACTGTTCACTCACACCGCACAATACGGGCACGAGGAAGACATTAATCACCGCTATTGCCAATATCATCTTCCATATTGCTACGACCGCTTTCA
Organism: Russula virescens; assembly: GCA_003316435.1. Taxonomy (NCBI): domain Eukaryota; kingdom Fungi; phylum Basidiomycota; class Agaricomycetes; order Russulales; family Russulaceae; genus Russula; species Russula virescens. Next base: position 2,070 of record QFEY01001433.1, read on the forward strand.
CTGACGGTATCACCGGAGTTACTATCATCCTTGCTGTCGGAGTCTTGGGGGTCAGCCTTGTTGGCATCGGCAACGCCATCGTCTGAGCTCTCTGAGCTCTCTATGTCAGTGCACGGATCGGTTTCGGAATCATGCAAAGTAGGATTGTTTGCTCGCGTGGCATCACGATTGGAAGTGGCCTGGGCACGGTCACAAAGAGCAGACACGACATTGTCGCCTTCCTTTCTGAGGGCCCTCACCCAACTGCAAGTCGCCCTTTGATAGTTGTTAGCACTGAAATCATGCTGTGCATCGCGCATTTGTTTCTCCTTGCCACGTGCTTTCTCTACCACCAGTTTTTTGATAGAAAGGCGGCTGTCCTCGTACTCGTAATGGCCGTCTCTATAGAGAATGAATGCCCGCTCGAGCTTAAAAAGTATTAGAGCAGACCCATTTTCAAGTAGCTGTTACTCACCACCGTAATGGCCAGCACAATGCCACCAATTGGATAATGAGAGGGGATGTTCCTGACCTCCTTACTCAGTGTGCTGAATTGGAAGTGCACCGCAAGCGTCTCGATGATGCAGGCACTCATGAATTTCCCTTTGCGCTTTCCCTGTTGTCAAGATTGTGAGGGAGAAGCATCGCAGCGACACAGTGATTGCAACTCACAGGAATCATATTGTATCCTTTGAAGATGAATTTGAACTTACCTTCATTCTCGTTGCAGAACAAGGCACCGAATTCCATTCGTTTCCGTTCATCCTTGATCGCACCTGCATCGCCCTTGTGAGCATCCCTAAAGTGCTCATAAACAACCTGTTTGGCCTTCATCTTCATCCTGTTGCAATAATCCCAAACCTTTGCCCTGAGCTGTATAATTTAGGGGCATAAGCATACTACAGGCCATCTATGATACAATCTGGACATACCCTTATGACTATCTCTGGCTTGAATTCTTTTGGCAATGATTCACCAAAAATGTGAGGCCAGATCTGCCTGACAAAGCCAACATCTTCTTCAAGAATATCATGCCAGGGATCTTCCCGGGCCATGCAGAATTGCATCCAGTACGGAAGGATGATGTTTTTAAATTGCTGGTCAGTTATGCCCTCAAGACGAACACACTCTGCTTTGATGTCACGCGTAATCTTGATATGGTCCTAAGTCAACAAGGGTTTGTGAGCAAAAATTTGAAAGAACACACATTGAAGTGACCTTGGCCAGTTCCTGAGACTCCCTTCCCTTGAGAGGGCTCGCAAGAGCTGCAGATTGCTCAAGGGACTCATCTTCATCCTGTAACCCACCAATTGCTGGTTCCTCCTTGTTGGAAGCATCATTGCCTTGTGCATGCCTAGATGTGTGCCTAGATGTTGATTTTGAAATAGGGGTAGGATGGCCACTTTTTCGGGTAATCACGACGCCATCCAGCGCGATCGCCTGTGAGATGCGCACCGAGGGAGAGCGAGTGGCAGCAGGAGGGCAAGAAACAGATGAAGCCTTGGTGAATTTGGATGATTTTGCAGAGCCACTGGCAGGACCTCTGCATATTGATATACTGAGGACACACACTACTAAAGAAGTCGACATACTGTTTGTTTCGGCACCATGCACCAGTAGAGGTTGACGCCTGCTATTTATGGACGTCCAATCAATCATGCGGCTCATGCCGTCAATGTCAACAAATGAAAAAATTTGATCCGACGTACCTTGAATGTTTTGCTACCTACCCTGTGCTTGCCTCTCCCCACAGCCCCTCCTTCGGAGTCCTCAGGCTCTGACTCGGAATCATCATCTATATCATTTTCAAATGCATTTTGGGAGGAATGTCCCTTTTTGAGGGCAACTGGTGTCGGCCAGGACTCCGAACACTCATCGTCAGACATCACAGACAATTCGCTCGCTCGGATCTCTTGCTGATGTGGAGTCGTGACCTCACCCTCACTCACATTCCCATTGTTGGAAGACAAGCTATTGTCACTACGTGCGACAACTGTGGTTGAACCATCTGGCTTGAACACTACCAAAGTTTCTAGATCAATGTCGTCACCAACCATGTCACCCATTCAAGGTCGGGGAACTGGGACGTACTGGTACGCTGGAGTCTTTGTGTTCTCACTTTTTTTGTAGGACGAGGAGTCTCAGGATTTGGATCCCTGTCGGCTTCAGAAATGGCATTTGGACATTTTGCCACGGTACGGGCGATGTCGTCTTGATTACTGACTTCTCCCCCCATCCCGGTCGCAGTGACAGTGGTTTTCGCTCGACTACCTTTTCCTTTTGGGCGTGGGACGGGGCGGCTGGTGGTTTGTTGATGGGACAAAGGCTTTACCCTTTTCGTTGGTGGGTCTGTCTGCTCATCGTCGCTAGCTGGCTCATGCTCGACCACATCCGAGGCGGGGGCATCGCCAACGACAGTAGATTTTCACTTTTGGCCATGCCGCTTGTTAATATTTGAAGCTTTACCAGAGGCCTTCAAGGTCGTCGCAGGTGTTGTAGTCACCTTGAGCGAGTGACATGGCATGACTAGTTCATAGACGTTAGATCACGACTTCAAGCAGAAAAATGCAAAAGCAGTTTGTGAAATACCTTGCGATCTGTGACGAGGGATCGAAACTTCTTGCTCGGCTATAGCAGCCTTTTGTTGAGCATGGTAGTCCTCCAAGAATCTTGCAGCTTCTTTTTTATTGGCTGCTTCTTTTTCTCGCTCGTGCTCCTTTTCTTCCTTTTTCCTTCGGTGTGTTTCTTTCTCCTCTTGAACGACTTTTGGATCTTGGTGGACCTGTAGTGCCCTCACTGCATCCGCTCCAGGGTGGTGTGTGGCATTTTTCGCCCTTGTACGAGGACGATTTAGCTCCTGCTTGGACTCCTGTCCTTGCTGATGCTCGGTGAGCTGTTTTTGATGGGGCAACATGAGGATAGTAAAAGACTGGAAGAAAGGAGGGAATGTGTGTGCAACATGGCTTGAAGCAAGTTCGGGCGGACTTAGCAAATTGAATGAGCTAACAGCCTTTCCATGACATGGCTATTTTGCCGGCATTCAATTCCCTCTTAATACCATGACTCCTCCACAAAGAATACACTGCGCACCAGCTAAACTATGTTGCCCAGTTCATGCTTGCCATAAAGGGCTTCAGAACATGACAGGTCTGATTCTACACGTTCGGTCAAAACATAAAGATGTCGAGTCGGACCTACACCTACATGTGGAATCCTCTATGCTTCCTCTTCCCGAAACCGACAGGCTCTCTAGCTTAGCCTCTTCCGATGACTCCAGGTCGGTGTTAGAAATGCCCTGTCCTTTTGGTGCATCGCATTGGGGTGACCTTGATGATGCCGGAGATTGGGAAATGTCTATCGATTGTCCAGAGCAGTCTGAATCTCCTTGACGTTCCTCGCAAGCCTTGTCTCGTCTCACCTCACCTTCACCATTATCAGATGATGAGCATCCAACACAAGGAGCATTTATTAGTTATCACCCGCTCATTAATGGTATTCTTTATTTTCTTTATTTTGTGTGATATTCTAACTAGCGTCTACAGGTGAACCGTGCGATAGCGGTGGAGGTCCTTTGGATGATAAGCTGCAACCACACGTGGCTGAAGCCTGGGGCGATTGGACACCTTATGGTAGTCGTATTGCTTTCGAGGTTGCCGACTTCATATATAGGTCCAATCAAATGTCTGCAGGCGATTTCAATACGTTGAATAAGCTATGGAAAGCTACACTTCAGCTACATGGTGATACACCGCCATTTTCCAGCTACAATGACCTTTGCCAAACCATCGATAAAACACCCGTCGGAGGAGCCCCCTGGAAAAGCTTTAAAATCTCATATGATGGACCTCGACCCGACAACCCACCTTCATGGATGGAAAATCAATACAAAATCTGGTATAGGGATCCCCGCCTACTCCTCGAGAACATGTTGGCGAATCCCGAATTTCAGGACTTGTTTGACTACGCACCACTTCAACAATTCGATGCTGATGGTGATCGCAGATATGAAAACCTTATGTCAGGCGATTGGGCTTGGAACCAGGTCGTAAGTAATTCCAAATGCTCCTGTCCACGCGTTCATAGAAACGTCGTCACTCATATGTTCTTTAGGATATTATTTCGCAGGATCCCAACACACATGGCGCCATGTTCGTCCCAGTCATTCTTGGGAGCGACAAAACAACTGTCTCTGTCGCAACCGGCCACACTGAATATTGGCCACTTTATGCTTCGATCGGCAACATACATAATAGCGCTCAACGAGCGCATGGTTCAGGACTAGTCCTTGTAGTGTTTCTGGCCATTGCAAAAAGTATATTACTTTTTTTTTCGGTTATATAAATTTCTACTATTCTGATATCTCATCACCAGCCAATAAAGAACACGCTAAATGTGAGACATTCCGAAAATTTCGATGTAGGCTTTTTCATGCTTCCTTAATGGTCATCCTTGAAACCCTTTGCCCTGGTGAGACGACTCCTGAAGTATTCTGATGTCCTGATGGACAACTTCAACGTATAATTTGGGGGATCGGACCTTACATTGCCGATTACCCAGAGCAAGCATTACTGGCATGCATTGTACAGGGTTATTGTCCAAGGTGAGTAATATCTTTTTTGTGATGCACGTCAAGTTTGCTTCATGTTTTCGTCACCAGGTGCCAGGCACCTAAGGGTGATCTTGAGAGTAACCTCTCCCAGTTTTCCTGCAGTCGAGGCCTCACTGAGGGTCTTATTGATATACTCCCAGAGAACACGTTGTGGGATGAGTATGGCATAGTTTCGCCTGTGTTGGTATGTCTATGCATAGCTTTTCTTCACTATGCTCTTCTGGAGAACTTGTAGCCCTTCACGACCTCTTTCAAGCATGCTGACATATATGAACTCATTGCCCCGGATTTGCTACATCAAGTCATTAAAGGAACATTTAAAGACCACCTTGTAGAGTGGGTAGAAGCATATCTTGTTTCTGTTCACGGGAAGCGTAAAGCAGCGAAGATACTGGACGATATTGATCAGCAGTGAGTTACTACTTGTGTTCATACATTACGGAAGATCACCTATTGTTTTGACAGTATTGCAAACGCACCGCCGTTCTCGGGCCTTCGACGCTTTCCAGAAGGCCGTAATTTCAAGCAGTGGACAGGCGATGACTCGAAGGCCCTTATGAAGGTAAGTCCGAAGCTATCCCTCCGGATTCTTCGAATTTTTAACAAATTTAGGTATACCTGCCTGCGATTCAAGGCCATGTACCACCGGAACTGACCCACGCCCTTCGTGCTTTTCTGGAATTCTGTTATATTGCCCAGAGAAACGTCATCACGGAAGCCGATTTATCAAAGATAAATGATGCCCTTTCACGTTTCTTCAGGTATCACACAACCATAATCACTTCTAACCTCCGAGATGATTTTGGGCTACCACAACAACATTCCCTTACCCACTATCCCGCCCTTATATGGCTCTTTGGGGCACCAAATGGAATCAGTTCGTCGATTACCGAATCCAAACATATCCGAGCTGTCAAGGAGCCTTGGCGGCGGTCAAATCAATGTGAAGCACTCGGTCAGCTGCTTGTTACAAACCAGAGACTTGACAAGTTAAGTGCCGCTCGTGCTCACTTTGCAAAACGGGGCATGCTTGATGGGCTGGTCTCACCAAACTTTTGCCTTGGTGAGTTTTTGACTTCTTCTTGTGGACGACTTCCTGATACATGATTATCTGCTGTGACTGCGGAGTCAGGCTTGGTGGATGAAGCAACGACTCCTGACAATGAGGATGATCGTATGCGACAAAGAACAATACCAGATGAAGATCCCAACGATGCAATAATCAACGAAAGTAATATAATGGCAGAGGTAACACTGCCTGCCACTGTCCGTAAGTCATCTTCTTTCTGTTTTAGTTCGATACTACTCAATCGGATCGGAATTCGTTTCTTAGACGCCCAATGGACCCTCGATGTAGCTGCAAAGAGCCTTGAACGCCCTGAGTTTCCGGTTCTTGTTCATAGATTCCTATATGACCAACTCAACCCGAATCCCGTGATACCATCCAGCGAGATGATAGAAGATGTGTACCCAATAATCGAAGATAAAATCAGCGTCTTCAATTCGGCTATCGCGACGTTTTATGCGCCAAGCGATGTGAGTGGCATCACTGGCATGCGTCGTGAGTACATTTGAGCAACGCCATCTTGGAGAAAAGGTCCTGCACGCTACAACTGTGTTCTGATCAGCTCTGAACCCAATGTCGACGGGGCACGCAAATTCGAGTTAGGTCAGGTTTTCCTGTTCTTCTCATTCACGCATCAAGGCAAAGAATATCTGTGCGCACTTATCCAATGGTATTCCTTCATAGGTACCGAACCTGATGAAGATACGGGCTTTTGGGTGGTTGAGCCAGATGTTATGGACAATATGTCCCCTCACCTCGTGATTGTCCATGTTGACTGTATCTTTCACGCAGCTCATCTCATGCCTGTCACAAGGACTTCTCAGTTTGTGAATTGTACCATCACCATGCACAGTTCGCTTGATACATTCAAGCTTTTCTACCTCAATACATTCATTGACCACCATGCCTTTGAATCCCTATAGAAGCAGGAATTCTTACCATTCTGGACTCCGACACCTCGTAAAGGTAAGATCTCTGATCTTCATTTTTGTTTCTTATGAGCTAATACGTCTTCCCCATGCTTAAGAATATCAGCAACAACAGTAACGAGCTATCAAGAAAACATATCCATATGTTTACTACTTGATGATGATACTTACTTTTCATACTTGGAAACCCTTGAACCTACTTGGTATTCTTGATGTGCCTGCCCTCCACTCTGTCACTGTGGATTTACGAATTGCAGAGGTAAGTACAAATAATGACCAGACAAGAACGACGAAGAAGCTCGTGATGACGGAATATTCGTGTGAGGAACGGCATTAGCATCTGGCTCCAGTGTCCCAACAATGCCAACATTTGACATCCATCGTTCACCGACACACCTGACGTTACCTGACGTTTTTCACGTAAAAAATGGCCACAAGGATCTGCCTTTCAATTTTTCATGTCACAGTCATCATCACACTCACATTCAACTTGCCACCCTTGCATTCAACTTGCCACCCTTGCATTCAACTTGCCACCCTCACACTCGACTTGCCACCATGGAACCTCTCATCATGCCAATTCTAAAGTCGATGGAGCTTGAGCTCACACTCATCTACATCCTCTGCCTCAAGCATATGGTGCTAGACATGTATCTGCAGCGCGTGCCAGCGCGCGAACTCAACCACACAATCGACCTCGTCTGCAGGCTCGTTATCAGGGTGGCCAATTGCTTTCAAGTTCTCGACTTACCCTTTTGCTGAGTCGTGCTTAATAGGATGGGCTGACCTCATCTCGTGTAAGTGATGCCTTCCTTTAATCTTTTTCCATTTACTAATGCATTGGATCAAGGCCATGTTTATACGACAATGCGAAGTCCTTTTCGCAAAACCGAATATCCCATCCATTGGGCTAATTAAATGCCGTTCAACCGGTCGTCATCTATACACCAAATTCAACTTAGGTGACAATTATCCATTGTATATAGTAGAACATTTTGAAAGGAGATATGGGTGTTTTGGTTATTTTACTATGTCTTTGCAAACACCACAACCAGCCTGAGCATGGTATCACAATACATCTTACCCTGAACATGAATCTGACACTATCCTCATGAGCAGCTTAGCTCACTTACACTTTTTGGCTTTGATTGACAATTCAATGCTGAAAACAAGGACGAAGAGCTATTCTATGATGAGAGGGTGATCAGGAAGGCCAACCCAATGGGGCAATCGTGCGTCACCTTCTTGCCACTGTCTTAATCAGCTCGTTTGTTACAGTGAGCCAATACCGGGTTGGTCACGAGGCCATCCGCAGCACACTTGACATCGACAAAAAAGCGCACCTCGGATTCAGCTTGCTTGTTGATCCGGCACAACAGTAGCCAGAATAGCATTCGAGTTTGAGTCAAGCCAGCTACATCGGGCAATCCCATTCAAAGGAGTGTGCCCAATCCTGGCAAGGTCGACGAGGAGATGGCACGGTCGCCATTTGAAGATGGAATCAAGGTATGCTGTCTGTAAAGATGTTCTAATTATGATGCTTAATCCAAAAAAGTGAGACATTTTGCCAAACTTTTCGCACAATCTCGTTGTTATGATCTTGCTACTAGTTGCTATACTTGAAACCCTTTTTACATCTAAGACATACTAAATTATCTCTTGGTTAGTTTTATTGTACTTGGAACTTTGGCTATCTCTTGTGAGGGGGGGTGCCAAGGAAAAATGCATGATTAAAGTACGTAAAGTGCACTAAAGTAGCGACAAGTATCCAGAAGCATTGGCAAGGCAAACCCTGGTTCCCTGATGGAAGTGCTCTTTGTCACAAACTCGAACAGCCACAGGAAAGGTTAGTGCTTCCGGTGCACCAGTGGGTTGAGGAAGCCACCACACACTTTGAAGGAGGGCAGATCTTTCAACTACTAGTATAATCGGGGTGCAACACTCGCAAGAGTGTGAAGGCCAGACCTTGGCGAAGAGGTGAGTTCTGAGGTGGAGAGGTCTGAGTTCGAGTTCGTCGTTGTGAACAATTGTCACTCCTAGTCGATGTCAATGTTTATTCGAAACGGGATCGACTGGTCCAAGTTCTATCTTTGTCTGGAGATCCGATCTCTCACGACTATGTGCGAGGCTGCCTTGATTCCTCTAGCTACGTAGCCGTCCTTCTGGGGTATTTCACCTCTTAAGGAAATAAGTGGTCGATGAAGAGTTGTTCCTGTGCCTGCTGCACTAATAGTAAGACTAACTGATATAGTCTTACTATTACGAGTTCAAGAGTACTTAATACTAGTCCCACTAGTATTAGGCTTAGAGTTCGGTCCAGAGTAGCTTGAATAGTAGTGGGCGAACTACTCTTCAAGCTGTAA